>VKOC01025353.1:0-22398 GCA_009364415.1 Spea multiplicata
ATGCCCAGGCAGCCAGTACAATAACTTTATGTAATATATATTTTTTTTAAATTCGGCCCCCAAATTTAAAGGTGCGCCTTACACTTGGGGAAATAGGGTATTTCAAAGTTAGAGACTCCCACCACCCGCCCAAACAAAAGAAAACCAAAAAAGCAACACCAATTATCGGGCTAATATAATCCCCCTCTTAGATCAGCGTAATATAGCTCTCTGAAAACCTAATATATAAAAAATAAATAAATTAAATAAAAACTATACATAATAGTGGCTCACGTGAACCATGCGTACGACATGGCAAGAAGTGTCCAAGTCCCTGTAAATCTCACCTGTTCGCTGTCTGAGGTCTGCCGCTAGTCCTCGGAGTGACCGGCTCTGCAGGCACCTTTTTATTTCTGATTTTTATGAGCGGGTGGTGCGGAGCTCCCAAATTAATTGCCCATCTTCCTCCCCAGGCCAACCACGCCCCCATTATTACTTTTTCTAATGTTACTAATGCCTAGTATTTGGAAGAATGTCTTTATACCCTGCTCTTTTGTTTTGGAACTCTCAAGCTAGTCATATATGGAATAATTAGTTGGACCAGTTTAAAAGGACCTTTTTTATTAACATGTTTGGAAAGCCCATGCTGAAGCATCAACCATATGAGCATCTATTAATAATTCTGTTCTAAACTATGAACACATGGCTCTTATGGTGACTTTTGATTGTGTCACTGATCAATAAACACCTGTGGTGATATACCTAGGACTGGATTCCCAGTAAGACAAGGTAGGCACTAGGTCACAGTGTGTTCGTCTAGGGGTACCACAGAAAACTAGTAGATACTAACAATTTCGCCTCTTGAAATTCTGTACATAAGCTATAAGGCAATAGATACTTTATACCAGTTATCCTATTTTTCTTCTGTTTAACAGCAGCTCATGTACCACTCAATTATTCTATCAATGTCTTATTTCATTTATCTTTCACTTTATTTTCATTTTATTCTGTCCTTATCTCATTTTCCCCCTTTCCCTCTGTAATTTCAGCAGATCTCTCACACTCCTCACTACCCAAACTGACAGGTCCTTCAGCACAGTATACCCCCTCATCTTCCTTTCAAAAACACCATTTCCTACTCCTTCCGCCTCATCTGTGTCTGCTGACCATTCTTTCATCAGCCCTAGACATGTTCCAAGTTGCTCTATCTGCTTCCTTAAAACAGCTATTTGACCAAGTAGATTGTCAAGACCTCCACTCAGCTCACTTTCTTTAGGGTGCAGGAGTTCTTTTTGCTCTTCGATCACTCTTTGTAGCTGTCTTTCCAGTGACAGGAATGCATTGAGGCTTGCCTGCAGTCTTTCTTCAGCTCTCATCTTTGTCCAGTTTTCTATCTCCATAGATGCACTCTCTGCTGGGATGTCCAAAGTGTCAAACCCCTGTATCTGAATCTGAAAAAAGAGTGGAAGAAGGTAAGCAAATACAACCAAAAACAAACTTTGAAAAGGTCTCACAAAAATCTAAAATGACTGCAAGCTGAAGAGCTCTAACTCTCTAAGAATTTGTTAAATAACTTTACTTAGGTGTTAATTTAAAAACTACAGTAGCAGTTTTCCCACTCAATGTAAGATATGGTTTTACGTAACTCAATTATTACTTTGTTTTCTTTTTTAGCAAATGATCTCACAAAAGTGAGTACATCCCTCACATTTTTGTAAATATTTTATTATATCTTTTCATGTGACAACACTTAAGAAATGACACTCTGCTACAATGTAAAGTAGTGAGTGTACAGCCTGTATAACAGTGTAAGTTTGCTGTCCCCTCAACATAACTCAACACACAGCCATTAATGTCTTAACCTTGGGAACAACATGAGTACACCCCTAAGTGGAAATGTCCAAATTGGGCCCAATTAGCCATTTCTCCTGCCTGGTGTCATGTGACTCGTAAGTGTTACAAGGTCTCAGGTGAGAATGGGGAGCAGGTGTGTTAAATTTGGTGTTATCGTTCTCACACTCTCTCATTCTGGTCACTGGAAGTTCAACATGGCTCCTCATGGCAAAAAAAAACGGAGAATCTGAAAAAAAGAATTGTTGCTCTACATAAAGATGGCCTAGGCTATAAGAAGATTGCAAAGACCCTGAAACGGAGCTGCAGCACGGTGAGCAAGACCATACAGCGGTTTCACAGGACACAGGTTCCACTCAGAACAGGCCTCTCCATGGTCGGCCAAAGAAGTTTAGTGCACATGCTCAGCGTCATATCCAGAGGTTGTCTTTGGGAAATAGACGTATAATTGCTGCCAGCATTGCTGCAGAGGTTGAACGGTGTTGGGGGTCAGCTCAGACCATATGCCGCACACTGCATCAAATTGGTCTGCATGACTGCCGTCCCAGAAGGAAGCCTCTTCTAAAGATGATGCACAAGAAAGCCAGCAAACAGTTTGCTGAAGACAAGCAGACTAAGGACATGGATTACTGGAACCATGTCCTGTGATCCGATGAGACCAGGTGAGGAGTACAAAGACAAGTGTGTCTTGCCTACAGTCAAGCATAGTGGTGGGAGTCTCATGGTCTGGGCCTGGATGAGTGCTGCCGGGACAAGAGAGCTACAGTTCATTGAGGAAACCATGAATGTCAATATGTACTGTGACATACTGAATCAGAGCATGATCCCTTCCCTTCGGAAACTGGGCCGCAGGGCAGTATTCCAACATAATCACCCAAACACACCTACAAGATGACCACTGCCTTGCTAAAGAAGCATATCTCCAGACCTAAACCCTATTGAGCATCTGTGGGGCATCCTCAAACGGAAGGTGGGAGGGCACAAAGTCTCTAACATCCACCAGCTCCGTGATGTCGTCATGGAGGAGTGGAAGAGGACTCCAGTGACAACCTGTGAAGCTCTGGTGAACTCAATGCCCAAGAGGGTTAAGGCGGTGCTGGAAAATAATGGTGGCCACAAAAAAAACACTTGGGCCCAATTTGGACAGTTCCACTTAGGGATGTACTCACTTTTGTTGCAGAGGTTTAGACATTAATGGCTGTGTGCTGAGTTATTTTGAGGGGACAGCAAATTTACACTGTTATACAGGCTGTACACTCACTACTTTACATTGTAGAAGAGTGTAATTTCTTCAGTGTTGTCACATGAAAATATATAATAAAATATTTACAAAAATGTGAGGGGTATACTCACTTTTGTGAGATATTGTGTGTGTGTGTGTTGTATATCTCTCTCTCTACTCTCTCTCTCTCTCTCTCTCTCTCTCTTAACTTTATATATATATATATATATATATGATAGAGAGATATCAAGGGCGGGCTGGGCCAGGGCCATCTACAATGCGGTGCAAAAGCCTGCAGTACCCGTGGTGGGTTGGCCGGTACGGATTGGCCAGCATACCGAGATGTGGTTGTAGTCGATGCGGCTTTGAGTTTTAAAGCGGCCTGCACTGTGCTGCCCAGTGCCTCAGTGACGTGCCGCTCAAGGGGGCCGGCTCACAAGGAACAGCTCCTCGTGATGAGGATGACGTCGGAGGAGAGCAGTCGGCAGGGAAGGAATCCAGCAAAGAACTAAGTATTAAAATTGGGACAACGATTAAGTACAAAAAGGGAGTGGCTGGGGCATCACATAAATCAATACTGGGGCAATACACATGAGTACATTAACCAGTAAAAAAGGAGGAATCAATACACAAGGGAGGGGGCTGGGGACATCACATAAATCAATACACAAGGGTGTTGGGGAATAAATGCACAAAGGGTGTTGGGGCACAAATGCACATGGGGCAATACACACGGGTATGGGGAGGAATACATTGAAACCAAAGGGGGACCTGGCTGGGGCATCAATATAGAAGAGGGGAAACACACAAAAAAACAGTGTGGAAAACATTTTTATGCTTTGTGTAGATTAACCCATACTGATGTGGGTGTTGGTGTGGCAGAGTCCGTCCTGGTGTGTGTGTTAGGCTCTGCCATACCAGCACACCAGTCCTGGTATGTGTGTTTGGGTGTCAGTGTGGCAGAGCCTGTCCTGGTGTGTGTGTTTGGGTGTCAGCATGGCAGAGCCTGTCCTGGTGTGTGTGTTTGTTGTGCCGGTGTGGCTGAGCCTGTCCTGGTATTTGTGTGTTTGGGTGCCGGTGTGGCAGAGCCTGTCATGGTGTGTATTTGGCCATCTATTTCTTGGCACTTTACTTTCTGTAGGAATAGATTGAACTATTTAATTTTAGTTATCCAGAGATAAAATGCCCTACTGAATTTGTAGTCACTCCAGAGGACAAAAGTTTCTAGGCCCAGAAACCAGTGGGAGGAAAAGTAAAGGTTTTCTGTTATTTACTTTGTTTAAATTTGCATATTTTATAAAAAATGATTAGTGGTACTAAATTGTGGCTTCAAACGTCCCATGTATGACGACTTTTTTAAGCATACTGATTACTCTCAATCACATCATATGACATCAATATGAGTTAGAAAATCAGAAAAAATGGGCATGGATGGTGGGCTGATTCGGTGGCGCAACAGGCCACTTGACTAGACTTGCGCCCCAGGCCTTATATATATATATATATAGTTTTACATTATAATATGTGCACAGCTAGTAAAATGACAAGACCGGAAAATATATTCATATACATGTCCTGAGTTTTCATACAACTCATATGCCTATGATATTTATTTTGAGGTGTGCATATCTGTTTTAAATTGTAATATTTTCTAATTTGGTATTCTGAGGCGCTTCAGTAGCATTGACAGACCTTAAAACCACTACATAAAAGTATATGTTTCTTAAATTTAGACAACCCAGGGTATTGCTCTATGGTGATTTTGACATATTTGATCAGATTTCCCCACCATCTCATCCCAAATTATTTCTTTTTACTCTTTTAGGAAAGAGGTGTGGGGTGGTACAGGAGATTTATTTTTGTGTTTTAATTTTTTCACTTTATTTTAATTTTTACTCTTTAAAAAAATATTTAAAAAGTTAAAAATATTTTTAGACCCCGTTATCTCTTTTGAAATAGAGAAAAGCCTGGAGATGTTATGAAGGCATAACTAAAAGGGGTTTTGCACCACCAAAGTGCAGGTCTCCATAATTGTGAAGGAATTCCTTCAAAGTGAAATTGCTCATTTTGAGTGCTCTCACATTAAATAGCTTAGCTTAGGGCCGTACATTTTGGCCCCAGCTTGAAGGGGGAGAGCGGACATCCTGATTACCTGTGCACTGGGACATATCACTGGCTATGCTTAAAACTACTAGACTTATTAGTACATCCTCCAGTGTCAACTGTCACAATTCTGGAATGTACTATTATGTCCATTGCTATAAAAGGACTACATTCTGGGGTAAAAAGCTTTTTACTCCAGAAGCTACTCGCCTCCAGAAAAAAATGCATGGCACAGTCACAGTTTAAACATGTGACAGCCCATCTGTGTGTCCCATATGTTATTTTCACCCCATTCCTGTTTTCATGTATTGCACCTCCACCCATCCTGTCAAAGTAGTGTATTCACCAACTTTCCCAAGGATTACGGACCCTATCTTCCCCTTCCCTGCTTGGTGCCTAACCGGGACCTAGCCGTCACGGAATTGTACCTGTTATCCCACCACCAGGGCCTGCCTTAGGTGTTCAGGCACCCTGTGCGGACTACTCCTCTGGTGCCCCCCTCCGCCCCACAAAAAAGGAAATAAATCTTGTTACAAACAACTAGTTTTTATTAGAGATTATTTATCTGCAAGTGCAAGCAAATACAACAGTATATAACTGGAAACACTAATAACAATAATGGACATTAAATACATTAAATATTGGGAAAAAACAGCTAATTGCAATCTTTGTAACAAAAAAAAACAAACAAAAGAAGCATTTTTATCCTAGCCCTGCATTTCCTTGGGCCCCCCTCCACACTCCCTAGCATGTAATCCCTCTCTCTGCTCCCACACCAAATTAAAATATTTGCCACACTGCATTCTTCCCTCCTTCTGACCCTACCATGACTTTGGGCATGGTTAAGGGGCAGAGAACCTCTCAGAGTCCCTTTGTCCTCCTGTCCACTAAGCCACGCCTCTTTTCCTCCCTGTAGTTTAGGTATAGATCAAATAAACACATGGAAACAGCACTTGCATGTATAGATCATCTGAATAAGACATACAAACCCTATTTATGCAGGTATACATAACTAACGTATGGAAACATAGCATAGCAGATATAGATCTACAGAATAACACACAAACACAGCCCTGGTTTCCACATTTCACACATAGAACTTGACCAATACCCAGATTAAACACATAGGATTTGCCATCTTTGCCTTTTTCCTAAATCACAAATACATCTATGATACACACAAACACTTATACAGTCACTAATTCACTTTTCAATTCACTCTTTCATTCACACAACCTTTTATTATCTTACTCATTCACACAATTCATCCACACATTCATTCATTCTCTCACTCATTTACACAATTCATCCACACATTCATTCATTCTCACTCATTTACACAATTCATCCACACATTCATTCATTCTCTTATTTACACAATTCATCCACACATTCATTCATTCTCTCGCTCATTCACACAATTCATCCACTTACTCATTCACACAATTCATCCACACATTCATTCATTCTCTCACTCTCACTCATCCACACAACTTGTACTTGGTGATGGGACAGCTGCCTGGCACCCCTGCTGCCATGACACCCTGTGTGGCCGCACAGCTTGCACACCCGAAAGACTGGCCCTACCAACCACGCAGCTCTTTTGGGGCTACACTATGCTCAAGGGCAATTCTCGGAAGTGGTTATGGAGAGGAAGCTCATTTTGGAACCCTGATTTTATGACCAATCTTTAGGACAGGGGTTTACTCTGGCACAGCTGTGGCTCAGGGTCAGGGTCAAGTTGCTTTTTGGAACATAACACCTTCGGACCCTGAGCTCTCCATTGGTACCCGGGATTGATGCCGCTCCCTCGGGATCACCCCAAAATAGTTACTCTTTGTCAGGCGGGTATTGCTGGCCATAGAACTGTATGGCAGCGCCGGGCTGTCTGGTGGTTTATGAGATTATACTTCTTATCTAGCATCATGATTAACTCATCAACTAGCATCATGATCAACTCATATGATGGTGGTTCTTTGTGTAAATTAATCTGATGCTGATTTAAATCAGTTTCTTGTACATGCCCTCTGTATCTGTTCTGGCTAGAGGTGTTATCTTCCCAGAGGACCCCTGTGGTGATTCATGGCCCAAGTGATGAGAATCCTGAGTTATAGGAATTCCATTCTTAGCTTAAGTGGAGGGGTTTTCCATCAAAGATGGGATCAAATTCTTGAAAAATGTTTCATATAATTGGTCATGTGGCCAGATGGGTGTTTTCTTTCCAATAGAGTCTGATTTAGGGGCAATACAGCGGAGGAGAACTCTATGATTTACTCTGATTGGAAGAACATCATAAGAAACCATCTGGACTTAAGGAGTGTCCACAGGCCTGCTTATTGGAGAAACTTGTGAGTGAGGATCCTGTGTTTAAGTCCCATTATTTTTAAGAACTGTTTGCTGTTTTATTTTTCTTTTGTATTATATTATATTTGTATTTTTGTTATTAAAATATTAGTAATCCATCTTATTACATTGGGGTCCTCAACCTCGCGTTGCTTAAGTATGTCATCTCTTCTTGTCTCATAAAGCTGTATTTAGAGTCAGTACACCGCTCTGCGTGACGGTTGTCTTCTCCTTCCTGTGTATTGATGACATTTCTCTTGTATTGTGTCAAGGATCTTTCTTTGGGCTCTAGTATTGATATCCACAAACCCTAAGAGAGGATAGCACGTTACCAAATTGTTATTACCTAATTTCTACATGATATATATATATATATATATGTTGTTTGCCGGGGCGGGTTGATATATATAAAATCTCTCTCTCTCTCATATATATATATATATATATATATATATATATATATATGAGAGAGAGAGATATTTTAATTCGCGTATCTCACAAATCCGGTATCAAAAATCAAGGTGGTGGAAGACTACAAGGGGGGGGGATACAGGCAGGATTTGGTGGTTAATTTGGTATAATTTATGCCTCGTTAAGGGGTGAAGTTAGTAAATCCAGAAGCATGGTGCTATAAACCCCTTCATGCCATGCCCTCCACACCTTGCTTGGCAAATAGTCCTAACCGTGACAACTAGCGCTTGGGTGAATATGAAGGGTTCAATCTCTATGCCGGACCTACATTACACAGACAGAAAGTATGTGTATGTCCTGTCTACCATACACACCAAAAGGACAATGACTTTGACTTCAAAGGGAAGGAGGAGATACAGTTAGCATCCTCAAATATGACAAATGCATGGGGGGAGGGGTAGATGGGGCCAACCAGTGCATACCTGGCAAGTTTGCCATCTATTTGCTCTAATTTCTGTGTGCAATGTTTGTAATATATCTATATTGTCACCAAAAAGAAGCATTATTTTTTAATAATTTATTAAATTATTAAGTCCCAAATTAAATTTCATTTTGTCTTTGTAACATCCCCCTTGCCCTGAAAATATTATGAGAAGACAATATCCTTACAGAATTCATCTCACTGCCTCCAAAAACTACCCCGAGAAGCTTTGCAGAGTGTACGCAAAAATCGGTGTCTTATGACACCTGCATTACCACTGTCCATCCTGTCCTTCTCTGCCTGGACTGTGTTACCATGTGTGTGTTAGAGTGGTTAGTGTATGGCGATAGCATGTGTGTGAGGGTGGTTAGTGTATGGCGATAGCATGAGTGTGTCAGCATTTTGTGTTATTGTGTGTGTGTATGTACTTTATGTCAGTGCTGATCAGTGCAGGGGTGATCACATAGACTTGAGCATTTGTTTTGTACTAATTTTATTTTGAACAAAAATTGCTTGTTTTGTACTTTTCTATGAAAACACGGCTGCTGAAACTGACAAAAACAAACTCTAAATGTGCCATAGCTACTGCCTTTACAAGCCGTTTTCGGGGCTCGTTGAAGAGGTAAAGTGGGAGGGGCTGTGTGAAGAAGTATACATAGACTGATAGGTAGGAGTAGCCAAAAGAAATTGGGATGGTTATGGCTGTGATTGATGGGTCCAACAGCCTGTGGGAGTTTTTCCTTACTTTTTTTCACTCTGGTCAATCTGCATTTACAAGGGGAAGGGACAAGCATTGAGCTCTCCATTGTTACCCTCAGGATCACCCCAAAATAGAGACTTTTTTGTCAGGTGGGCATTGCTGGCCATAGAACTGCATTGAGATGCCATACTGTCTGGTAGTTGATGGGATTATACTCCTGATCCAATTATGTTGTATGTTATGTTATCTTTTCTTGTTTCCTATGTCAGTTTCCTCTCCATTGGTAAAGCGGCTATATAAATTATACCCAATCCCAATAAAGTGTATTCTCTTGCATTCCGACTGTTGTGTCTTGTTGTGACTGGTGTCACAATCCTTTTCTAGACCTTTTTCCCTGGACAAGCACCCATTTTGTAGCCAGCTTTCGCAAGGGACGTTCCGGTGGATTTCCTGTTTCTCATTACACTTGCCTTATTTACAGATGGTGCCAAAGAGCAAGAAAAGCCAGCAGCAACCATCTTCTGGCCACTATTGTAAGGTGTCACATACATATGTATCTGTATCTTGTACGACTATAGTTCATCATTTATCAGAATTTATTTGATCACAATATTGGTATTATTCATCAAATTACATAAAGCTGCCGTCGATTAGATATCCAGACCTGGACTAAATTCGAGATCTCCTGGTTGGGCTGTATAGCGGCTGCGAAAATGGCTACCCTCCCTAGATTAATGTATCTTTTCCATGCATTACCGATCCCTGTTCCCTCTGCTACATTACGACACTACCAAACTTCGTTTATTTGGATGGGCAAAAGGCCACGATTGGCCATGACAACCTTAAGATTCCTAAAGCGTAAAGGGGGGTTAGGCCTTCCGGACCTCCACTCATACTACAAAGCAACGATGGTTGCCCAACTTTTGACGGCTTTTAAGGCGTCTGAACGGCCCCGTTGGATGGAACTAGAGTCTGTTTTCTTGGTACCTTACCATCTCACTGAACTGCTGTGGCTTCCTCCTTCCATGGTCCCCAAGTTGCTGTCAACTCTTCCTAGCACTAAATGGTCCCTACGACTATGGAGGGATATTATGTCTAGACTGTTACCTTTCCCATCTGCCCTCCCTAGCGCCCCTTTATCGATATTAGCTCATTTTTCTAGAAATCTACAACTTCAGTCTTGGATTCACAGGGGTATCCATACGGTCAACCACCTCATGGCGAAAACTAGATTATGCACATTTCCAGAGCTCCAAACTCGCTATGGTCTTCCTCTTTCAGACACATATACTTATTTCAGAATCTGTAGTATTTTACATAAAGTTTTTTCCAATCCAGATCTGGGGGGAGATCGTAGGCTACTTACCTTTCTGCAGTCTGCGAGATCTCCCAGGCACGCTATTTCAATTTGTTATGAATCCTTGATTACCCTTTCTTGTCCAGATAAGTTACCGTATATGAGGGCGTGGGAGAGGGAGCTAGGTACAGAATTTTCAAGCCAATTGTGGTCAGTCTCGATTTCTAACTTTATTGGTATTTCTCGTTGCTCCAATCATTTTGAGGCAAATAGGAAGGCATTATTTAGGTGGTACATGGTCCCCGTGAAGCTGGCCGCTATTTTCCCAACCTGCCCCAATGTATGCTGGAGATGTTTGACGGCCCCTGGGACGATGAGTCACATATGGTGGCATTGTCCTGTTCTTCAGCAGTTTTGGAGGATGGTTTTTGCTCTTCTTAACTCATTTATAGTCCCCGGATTACTCCCATCCATCCAGATAGGTTTACTAGACATGCTACCTAAAAGTGCTACCCCCTGCTCTAAACCTCTGACCTTACACATTCTTGCCTCAGCAAAACGGCTTATAGCACGTCATTGGAAATCCACTAGCCCCCCATCTATCTCACAACTTAAAGAAGATTTGCTCTTCGTGGAAACTATGGAAGCCATGTCTTACAAACGCTGTAACCGCTTAACAACTCACATGAAAATGTGGTCACTCTGGCGCCTCACTGCTTTGCCATACTTGAATGAGTCGTTACTAGGGCTTGACTAGGTTCGTTATTCCACGGTACTCCACGCTATTTCTATGTTTGCTTTTTCATCTATGTCCTGGAGTCGCCACTTGGGGCGATGACAGGAGACGCCGGGGGTGGAGATGACACTTTCTCCTTGACACATATGTAGCACTTCATACTAGTTTTTTTTTATTATTGTTTTGATGTTTTATGCACCTACACGAATTGATATTTTGTATAGAGACTCTGCTAAACTACCATTCCACAACTTTACATACTTGCTATGTCTCTAACCGCGTTTTTCTCTGTTCCTGGTATCTGTATGTTTTGTTGCAGGGCAACCTGCTGCACCTCAAACAGGACATTACATATATTGATATATATTTTGAATGTATGCTGAATAGGTTGCACATTTCCTATGTGCGTTCTTCTCCTTTGTTTTTGTTTCCTATTAACATGCACAGGGACATTTAACAGTCAGCCTAGTGTATGACATTGTCGCCTAAATCCCCACATATTGATCTGTTTTAAGCTCTTGGGTGAGCTTTTTTCTGCTTATGTTACACTTTGTGAAAATGGTGGTCTACTTAATTGTACATTTATGTGCCGACTTCAATAAACACTCTTTAAAAAAAAAAAAATTACATAAAGCTTTCTGTAGTCCCACAATATTATAATGGATACTTTTCTCAAAATTAAGTAATATAACTCACTCATTGAATTTCAATGTACAATCTCACTTTCAGCAAGACCGTCGGACTTAATACAGGAAGGTTCATATGTGTATGCCACAAAATCTTGACCTATGACACATGCTGATTTGAGGATAAAATATTTAGTTAGAGTTAGTCTGCCTTCATCAACAATGATCAAATGTAAGTTGTGCAGTTGTCTCAAAGACAAGTGAAGGACAATTTAATTGATATATCTGGAAATATAGAACTGGTTATTAGTCTTCATCTTTTATGAAGATTTCTTTTATATGATTTCTTAACCTTTTTACATTTGTAGGGACTATATGTATCATGTAATGGACATACACAATATAGCCCAAATTGGTAAAGTAAAATAATGAAAATAACTTTTAAAAATTAAAAAAAAAAAAAACAGAAAAGTGGTGCGTGCATATGTATTCACCCCCTTTACTAAGAAGCCCCTAAATAAGATCTCGTGCAACCAATTACCTATAGAAATCACATATTTAGTTAAATGTATGCAATCTAAGTGTCACATGATCTCAGTATATATACACCTGTTCTAAAAGGCCCCAGAGTCTGCAACACTACTGAGCAAGCGGCATCATGAAGAGCAAGGAACTCTATAAACAGGTCAAGAACAAATGTGGCTTCAAAGAACGGCCAGAACAAAAGCCATTGCAATGTTGTACTCCTGTCAATGTTTGCCTAACAATAGAAGCTATGCAGTTTTAAAGTGTGTGCTACATACAGGATCCACCCCAGGTGCCAAATACCCTAGGTACGCCCCATGCACAGAGGACTTTAATACAAATTATTCCTGTGGCTTCCAACGTGCGGCCCGTGAGCCAAATGCGACCTGCCAGACTTTGAGGGGCTGTCCGCGTGAGCAGGACGGACTGGCCCCCAGGAAACTGGAAGAGATGCCATGGTGGTTGGGGCATCACATAAATCAATACAAAAAGGGGTGAGTGGGTGTCTGATGATGGGTGGCTTCTTCTGATGATATACTTAGGTCACAGGGTTTCAGAGTGCATATGTAGATACATAAAGTGTCACTTTGAAAAAAAGCCTTTTTTTGGTCGAAACGTGTTGTGTTTTATCCATTTTTGCTTTTATTTAACCTCTTCCGGACCGGAACGGTCCCCTAAATCCGCCCCCACATCGCCACAATCATGGTGATCGCAGGGGCGCTGCTGCTGTCTGCCCAGGAGTCTGGGCAGACCAGCACAGCCACTACAAGCCCGCCCCCGAGCCTGTGCAGCCTTAACCCCTTCAATGCCTCGATCACGGCATTTTAGGGGTTAATACAAGTTTTGTACAGGGCTCTGCTGCTGGTGGTGCAGGCAGACCAGCAACAGCAAAAATGAGCCCCCCACAAGTCCTTTGATCACTCCTGTGGGCTTGGAAGCCTACAGGAGTGATCAAAGAGACTCCCTGCAATCGCTGGTCTATAGACCAGCAAAATAGACCTAAATTCGATCAATATGTTTACAATGCAGATGTGTCACATATACCGCCCTCTATAATATTTTGCAACATCTTATAATTTTACTGTGGAAATGTAAAGATATAGTGCACCGAATATCAATCCATTAGAAACTGACATTTTTCAATATCTCAATTTGGGGGTGAAAAAAAAATCTCCCATTGGACCAATTTATTTACAATGCAGATGCGTAATATGCGCCCCCTCCATGATATCTTACAATATTGTAATATACCGTGGAAATTTCAAGATATAGAGCCCCAAATATCAGCCCATTGGTTACAAACTGACTTTTTAAAATGGTAATAACAAAATCTCCCACTGGACCAATATGGTTAAAATATAGATGTGTCCTATGTGCACCCCTCTATGATATCTTACAATATGGCATGTTTTTATTGTGGAAATTGCTGTTTTCCAAATATTTCTGCATAGGGCTTACATTGTAAGTAGCTCTCACACACATGCCCTTCTTTTATATATTACAATATAGAATGATATAACTGTGGAAATATAAAAAATATAGCGCCTCAAATAATAGTAACTGACATTTTTTATTACTTTTATACAGTGTAAAAACTCCATAAACCAATATATTTTTATTGTATATACCACACACGCGCTGCCTTCTATATTTTACGATATCGTACAATTTTAATGAACTCCAAATTTTAATTTTCTGAAATTTCAATATAGAGTAAAAAAAAAAAAACCAGACAATTCCCATTAGACCAATACATATTTACATTGCAGATGTCTAACCTATACCACCCTATACTATGTAATACTATGTTACAGTATGTGGTATTTCTTTTTTTTTTTTTTATTAAACGTCTTATTTATTGATTTTCCAAATAACATAACATAAAATGACATATTTACAAATTACAATATAACAATAACAAAACACAAAAATAATACAAAAAATAAATAAAAAAAAAAAAAAATTACATACAATGAAGCGGGGTATAGGGCTAACCCCCAAATCGAATATTTCATAATTCTCGTATCTTTTTAATCCAGTCCTCACATATATCTGACTTTCTTTTGTGGGATAAACTTATCCAACTCATCCCTTTCTCCATTTGCATTCCATTGAAAGAATAGTTGATTTTCCAACTGTATTTTACTTATAGGTTTAATTTCTTTCCATGACCGTGCAATTAGTATTTTTGTAGCCGCCAGCACATGTATTATTATTATTTTTCTTTCCAGAGGTAAATTTACAGGGAGAATATGTAACAAAGCGATCTTCATATTTTTTTTAGTCTTATATTATCTATTTTTTCCATTAATTCATATGTAGCCTTCCAAGTAGATCTTATTTCTTTGCAGCACCACCAGATGTGTTTATAATCACCTATCTCCTTATTACACCTCCAGCATATATTTGATGCGTTTGGATACATAGTTTTCAACTTTGTAGGTGTCAGATACCATCGATGTATAACTTTAAAATAATTTTCCCTAATTGCTATGGAATGCATAATATCATATGTGCCCTTTATTGCTGTATACTGATCTTGTTGTTGGATCTCTGATCTCAAATCTCTTGACCATCCTGCCAGTATTTTTTCTGGATTGATCTCATCTATATTTCTAATCACCTCAAGGGCTTTAGCCATAGATTTTATTATACCGCGTTTATCGTATATACCTTCCAATTTCCCCTGAATATCTCTATTACCTTTAAATCGTGCTTGATTTAGAAATGATTTAATTCTTAGATACGTAAATATTTCCGAATTGGGTAAATTATATTCTAAACCTAGTTGATTAAATGATTTTATTTTTTCTTCTTGTATGACATCTTCTACTGCTGTAATTCCTACACTTCTCCAGTTATTAAGATTCATATTAGGTACATTGTTTTCTATAAGATTAAGGTCCGCATTATCTAAAATATTATCCCGAAGATTAAGTTTTTTTTTAAATTCGTTTCCATTCTCCCAGAATATCTTTGACTATATAATTTTTTATTTCCCTAAGATCATATTTTGTCCTATCGAATTGTCAAATATATAAAGAAAATTTTTAATTATTTGTCATATATTTTTCTAACTTAAACCAAGGTTGATCGTTATTTTGAAGTTGCATATTATATATATGGATTAGGAGACATGCTTCGTATATACTTTCCACTCTATGGTAATTTAATCCCCCTCTATTCATTTTTTTTGTCAGATACTTTAATCCTAACCTGAGTCGTTTACCATTATTAATAAATTTATTAAAACTGGATTGTATCATATGGATCCATGGTCTCGGAATTTTGAGGGGTACATGTCTAAAAAAAATTTCGGGAGAATATATGCATTTATTACGTTTATTCTTCCTATCCATGATAGCTGCATATTCCTCCATTCTTTCAATGAGTAATTAGTTTCAGATAGAAGAGGAAAAAAAATTCTACCATAACCTCAACTTTTGCTGTAATTTTTAGTCCCAAATAGTTTAAATCTGATTCTTTCCATCTAAAGTTGTAATCCTGTTGAATTGTTTTTTTAACATTTGTTTTAATGTTTAATGGAAGAATTACAGATTTTTCTATATTTATTTTATAGTTAGAAACATTTGAATATTTTTATTGTAGACATTAAATTTGTAATTGATTTATCAGGCTCTTCTAGTGTTATGAGGACGTTGTCTGCATACAAGAATATTTTTAATTCTTCCTGTAAAAAAATGGAGCCCTTTGATCTTCTCGTTGTACCTTATAGCTATAGCTAAAAACTCTATAGATAATATATAAAGCATAGGTGATAAAGGACAACCTTGTCGAGTCCCATTTTTAAGATCAAACCAGTCTGCTTTAATGTTTTGACCAATTGTTCTTGCTGTCGGATTTGAATATAAAGCCCGAATGGCTGACAGAACTTGGCCTTTAAATCCATATACATAGAGATTGGAACATAAAGTCCCAGTTTACCCGGTCAAAGGCCTTTTCTGCATCAAGTGCTAATAGGCATAATGGTATTTTTCCTGCGTTTGCAAAATCTAAAATATCAATAATACGCCTAATATTATTGTATGTGTTTCAGAAATAAATCCTATCTGATCCGGATGAATTATATTTAGTATCACCGATTTCAATCTCTCTGCCCAAATTGCAGCATAAATCTTCATATCTACATTAATCAAAGAGATGGGCCTATAGCTTCTAACATCTTCCGCGTTTTTATTATTCTTTAATATTGGAGTATATTAGCTCTTAGAAGTTCTTCCGGAGCTGTCCCTTGTATACTAATTTCGTTAAACATTTCTGTTAATATCTTGCTAATATTTCCTATCAGATTTTTATAAAAATCACCAGTGAAACCATCTGGTCAGGGACTTTTTTGATTTTTAAGATTTTGTATAACTTTAACTACTTCTACTTCTTCAATAGGTCTATTTAGTATTATAAATTGATCCTTATTAATCCTTGGGATGGGTAACTCCTCTAAATATTTTTTTATCTCTTCCGGCTTTACATTAGTCTCTATATTATATAATGATTTATAATATTCATTGAATATCTTGCCAATACCTTCTGGAGTCATATAAATATTATCTTCTTCTATTATTTTATAAATACGTTCTTTTGCTTGTTTTTTTTTAGTCTGTTTGTTAGGCTTTTATCAGCTCTGTTATTCATAAAATAGGAATATTGTTTCAATCTTTCTAAATTTTTATTAGTTTTCTCTATTTCCAATTCATTTATTCTTTCTTTCAATTGGCTGATTTTATTAGATCTAAATTTTGTTGGTGATCTTTTATTTATTACTTTGAGTTCCTCTAGATGTATATAGAGAGAGGATAAATCCATCCCCCTAATTTTGTTTTCCGTGGCACCTATTTTAATCAGATGTCCCCTAATAACACACTTGTATGCACACCATAAAGTTGTGCGTGATATGTGTTTATCATCATTTTCTTGAAAGTATAGATTAGTAATTTCTTTTAAATATTCTAAGTGTTTCTTCTGTCTCATAAGAATTGGGTTTAATCTCCATTCTCTCATTGTACAGTATCGCTTATTTGAATATATCTCCCAAATGTTAGCATTATGGTCCGACCATACAATGTTTTTAATCAACACTTTCTTAATTTGTTCAACTAAATATTTATTACCCACAATCAGATCTATACGTGCATATGACACGTGCATATGACAACTCCTTGACCGCAGGATTAAATATTCTCCATATATCAAATAATTGTTTTTTTTAAAAAAAAATGATTGTCAATAATTTAGCTGTTTTAATCACTCTTTTATCGACTGATTTACCTCTCATTGTCATCTTATCCATTATTACGTCAGGAATACAATTAAAATCTCCCGCCATTACAATTGTACCCTTAGCGTATTTCTCTATCTTGATAATTAATTTTTCTAAAAAAGTCACTGGGTTATTGTTAGGTGCATACAAATTAATTAAAGTAAAGAATACATTCTGTATGATACATACAATAATTATGTATCTAGCTTCTTGATCGATCTCCTGGAATATAATATCAACATTAATATTGGATGTAAACAATAACGCAACACCTCTTTTTTTATCTACTAGAGAAGCAGCTACAACCTTAATTATATTTTTACCTTTAATGGAATCTTCTTTAGTTTTAAGCCAATGTGTTTCTTGGATAAAACAAATATCCATTTTTTCCTTTTTTATTAACTTCAGTATACCCACTCTTTTTTATGGACTGTTTAAACCTTGTGTGTTTAATGCTAGAAATCGTACCCTTTCATTTTACATTTTGGTTGCACAAATACCGGGCTTCGACATTTACCATCATATTTATAAAAAAAAAAAACTACAAAAAAGGAAGAACAAATCCAAAAACATGTATATATAACAAACATACAATCAGAACATAGATACACTATATTCTTCTTGGTGTTCGACTCAGACAGCCTGTCTAAGTAGAACCTAGAGGTCCTACCCATCTTCCTGGACCTTCTAACATAGAACCACATTTCAAATAATGTGGAATACCTCAAACTAAAAAGATTTGCGGGCAAACGGTACAAACACGAAAAAAAAAAATATATAGAAAGAAAGAAGAAAAAAAGAAAATTACTTACTACACATGTTGCCACATGTATAGATATATGTTTGTGTATGTATATATGTGTATATATAAAAAAAAGAAAACAAAGTGTCCAATAGCTTAGTGTCTAAAAGTGAATTACCTTTATATATGTATCTACATATATAAATTTGTGCTTGTGTAAGTGTAATACATAATACAATTGTCAATTAGCATCTCAAATACCTTGTGTGATTGGTTACACAAAAATGTAATATGTGAGTTTGTGTGATTAAGTGTGTGGTATGCAGTGTATATATTAAAACTGTAGAAACAGTCAGGCCTTCAATCTGTGGTATATAGAGAAAAAATAAAAAAATAAAAATATCTACATATCTTCCCCCTTACTATATTCTTTTCATTTAGCAATTATATTTTTGGTTTTCCACCATTCTTGTGCTTTTTTAGGGGTATCCATAGTGTGTATTTGTCCTTCTAAGAATATATATAATATATAGGGAAACCCCATGTATAACGAATATTATTGTCTCTGAGTGACTTAGTGATATCCTTATATTGGGCTCTTGGCTGGCGAGTTCTCCGTGATAAGTCTTGATAGAAGGTTACATTTTTGAATCGGTCGTCACCTGGTTTATATTGTCTTGATGTTAAATATATTGCCGACTTCTAAAATTTGTAAATTGGACAATCACATCCCTAGGATCTTCAACTGGGATAGACTTAGGTTTCTGTATCCTATATGCTTTGTCTATCACTATATCACATTGTTTTTCTTTTAAGCCCATATCTTGGAATAAGAGTACAAGCATTGAAATCAAATCTTTTGGAGTTGTTTTTTCAGATAGACCCCTGATTCTTAGATTTTTGCTCCGGAATTTATTTTCAATTTATTTTCCAGAAGGGATATTTTTTCTTCTAGTACAATTATAGTATCTTTAATTTGGTCATGTTCAATCTTGATTTCTTTATTCTTCTTTTCTATTCCTGTAAGTCGCTCAGCTATATTTGCAATGTCTATTTTTATGTCTGAGAAATAACTTTTCTTTTTTTTTCTTTTCTATTTATTTATTTAATTTTTTTCCTTGTGTCAGAATTCAAAAAAGAAACAAATTTTTAACCATAAACATTTCTTAGATTTAGTAATGCAATACGCGTATATACATATCAAAATTTTTTTTACAACTTCCATTGTATATGAAAAAAAATAAGAAATGAATCAACAAAAAAAATAATTATAAATATAGTTAATAACAATTATATATCTGACAATACCATATTCTCTACCATTCATACTGCAACATACTCACATAGAGGGGAGCTGAGAGGTCACTTCTGGGGAAGCTATTTATTCCCATGAATAAGTGTTATGTGCTGTGTCGCCCAGGGGCTATATTTTAGGAGGGTCCTCATTAACTAGAGAGGTCTATATTGTCTACGCGTGCATCTCGATATATTTTCCATGATTGCCAAATTTTTTCAAACTTATCTCTCTTGCCAAGTTTAGAGTAATAGCCTCTTTCCATTATATATTGGTAATGGATTTGATTAACAATTATCTCCCAGTTAATTATTCCAACGTTTCTCCAATTTCTAGCGATACATATTTTGCAGCAAGACAGATATGCATAAGGAGAATCCTTTGGTTTATATTATATTTCTCCAGACCCAAATGGAACAAGAACATCTGTGGATTGAGTTGATCTTGTGAGTGGAAAAGTGAACCCAACATCTGTGAGATGTAATTTTTAATATTTAATAATTGGGGGCACTCCCACCACACGTGGAAGAAAGTGCCGATATTAGCACAGCAGCACCAGCATCGAGGTGAATTTGTCTGGCTAATTTTATTAAGTCTAGATGGAACTAAATACCATCTGTAAGTCACCTTAATATAGGTCTCTATTAGATTTACCGAATGCGCGTATTTTTTGGTCATTAAAAAAGCTTGTCGCCATTGGTCCAAACGAAACTCTATGGCCAGGTCACTCTCCCATCTCAAGATCGGTGAGTCCTTCTCATCCCCAGAAAAGCTTTGTAAAAGTGTATTTGTACCCGAGATTTGTTTCTTTTTTTTGTGTAATGTCAGCCAATGCTCAATAGCCAAATTTTTCTGTATTCCTATACAGTTAATAGAATTCTTAATTATGTATATAGTTCTGAGGATGGTAAGGAGTAGCTCTCTCCAATCTGGGAGAAGGGCATAAGAGAGTCTTGGATTAAAATATTACCAATGGAAGAGATACCGCTTGTGTACCAATTGGACAGATCTATATCTCTTATAAAAAAATGAATAACCTTGAGAGGAGTACAGGAAAAGAGAGATTTACTTATCTTTACTTTTCGTTTGAATTTAAACGTTGTTGTGAGCGTATCATATATTATAGGGTTTGGGTTAATTATA
The DNA here is from genome assembly GCA_009364415.1 of Spea multiplicata. Lineage (NCBI taxonomy): Eukaryota > Metazoa > Chordata > Amphibia > Anura > Pelobatidae > Spea > Spea multiplicata. The sequence continues at coordinate 20,732 of VKOC01025353.1, forward strand.
TCTTTTATTCGGGTTACATCATCCCAAAATAATGAATATAATTCTCCTTTCCTAATGTCTGCTCCCTCTATTTGTAGCCATCTTGGTAGATTATTAGATCTTTTATCCCAGGCTAAGAAGTGGGTCAGCATTGTAGCTTCATGGAAATTGTTAATGTTTGGATAGGATATTCCACACCTTTTTGTTTTTTTCACTAAAATGTTATGCGTTATTCTTGGTCTCTTTTGCTGCCATATAAATTGATCAATAATTTGTTGATATTGTTTTAAAATATAAGAGTGCACTCTCAAAGGAATTGTTCTAAAAGAAAAAAGTATTTTTGGAAGTAAGTATCCGTTTATAAGGTTTATGCGACCTAACCATGAAATTTCAAGGTTCCTCCATCGAAAGAGTTGCATCTTTATTTCTTCCAGTAATTTTTTATGATTATACTGAATTAATAAAGATACGTCATTTGTAATACTAATTCCCAAATATTCTATGACATTTCCATTCCAATTTAAACCATACTGAGACCCAAGTTCTTCCTTATCTTTTTGATTGAACCAGGTCTTGATGACCTGTGTTTTCCCTATGTTCATTTTGTAATTAGAGAATGAACCGAATTGATCTATTCGCTTAAAAAGAGCGGGAATAGAGGAAGTGAGATTTGTCAAAGACAGGAGTACATCATCTGCATAAAGAGATATTTTATACATGTCTGATTTAATATGAATCCCAAAAATATGTGATTGTCTTATCAGTTCTGCCAGGGGTTCTATGCTAAGAATATATAACAGCAGAGCTAAGGGACAACCTTGTCGGGTTCCATTTTTAATTAAAAACCAGCAAGAGTCTAGCATATGTCCTACTACTTTAGCGGAGGGGTTGGAATACAGGGACATTACAGAGTCCTTAATTAATCCGTCAAGACCAAAATTTATTAATACCGCCTCTAGATACCTCCAATTCACTCGGTCAAAGGCTTTTTCGGCATCCAATGCCAAAAAAGCTGCTTTAGTTTGGTGCAAATTAACCTTATGGATAAGATTGAAAATCTTACGAGTATTGCCTGTTGTAGTGCTGCCTTCCACAAATCCCGTCTGCTCTTTATGTATGATACATGGAATCACTTGTTTTAATCTTTGTGCTAATATTTTAGAGTAAATCTTAATATCTACATTTATCAGAGAAATAGGCCTATAATTAGATGTTAAACTTGGGTCTTTACCCTCTTTTAGTATTGGAGTGATTGCAGCTTGCAGAAGTTCCTTGGGGATTTGCGCCTTTAAAGATAGAGATGAGAATACCCTCTGAAGCAACGGAGCTATCGTCTGATGCAATTAAACATAAAAGAGGGATGAAAAGCTATCAGGACCTGGATATTTTCCTGATTTCATATCCTTTATCGAATTATTAAATTCCAATAATGAGAATGGTTGATTTAAAGATTGGGCTTGCAAAGCCGAGATCTTAGGAAGGTTTAATTTTTGTAAAAAGTCAGCAATTTCCAAGTCAGAATGCGGGAGATCAGGGAGGTTATATAGGGATTTATAGTGGTTGGCAAAAGCGTTAGAAATTGCATTCGGAGTGAGAAATTGGTTATTCCCGACTACAATTTTTTAAAATTGTTTCAGATTTGTGTTTGAGTTTTAATTTATTAGATAAGATTTTACCAACTCTACTAC
>VKOC01025354.1:0-16529 GCA_009364415.1 Spea multiplicata
GGAGCCATCCTCCCATACACCACTCTGGCCCCTCCCCCTCACCACTCTGCCTCTCAGTGGCATCCCTACAGGGGGGCAAGGGGGGCAATTGCCCCCCTAAGTATTCCTTGCCCCCCTGTTGCCCCCCCCCCGAATTTGGAACCACCCAGGGCAGTTCCGTAATGGGACTTTAACCCCTTGACTGCTAACGACTGCATGGTGCCGTCGCTAGCAGTCCAAGTCAGGTGCTAACGACGGCACCATGCCGTCACTAGCACTACCCTCCCTTTGATCATGGGGTTAAATTTAGCCAACGGTAGAGGGAGGCAATTTTTGAAATCCTGATGAACTGCAAATATTAATAAAATCAGCCGTTTAGCCTGTGTGGTACGTGAGTAACCATCTCATCCCTGCAGCGCCTTGCATTTTTACTGCAAAACTTATTTTTGCTGTAAAAGTGATTTCTTTACTCCCTTTACCATCATTTCTTTGGGATTGTAAGGGGAAAGAATGGTGTGTGCTTCTGTGAGTGAATGTATGGAAAGTATGGTGTGTGCTTCTGCAAGTGAATGGAGATATGAAAGGTGTGTGAATGGTCAGTAGTTAGGGTTGAAGCCTTGACTTGGCATTACTGCTCACGCAGGAAGTTAAATTATGGCACAAAAAGTACACATTTGCAAAAACTACACCCCTTGGCGCATCAAATGAGGGGCTGCATGTGTTTCTAGTACAAACCTGGAGTGCGCAAGACACAAATAAACATGTCGCTATGGTTAGAAAAAACATTTTCTAGCCAAAGCGACATATTCCATCATTATTTGTGCACTCAACTTTTGTCGTAGAAATACATGTAGCCCCTCATTTGAAGCTCCAAGGGGTATAGTTTCTTGAAATGTGTATTTTATGTACCCTAATTTAACTTCCCAGATGTCTAGACCACTTTAACTTCAGATATGTGAAATCTTGTTAAAAAATCTTAAAAAATTATGGTACATAAAGTATACATTTGCAGAAACTACACCCCTTGGCGCATCAAATGAGGGGCTGCATGTATTCAACAAGACTGGAGTGCGCAAGACATAAATGAACTTGTCGCTTTTAATTTATTTTTTTTTATTTTTAGAGTGTGATATTCACTTATTTGTTGCGCATGTCAGATTTGTGATACAAATACAAATAAGACCTCATTTGCTGCAGCTGGGGGTGTAGTTTCTAAAAATATATAGTTTTGTTGGCATATTTTAAAATCCCAGGCAGCTAGAGCTGCTTAATTGACGGCAGCCATGCATTCAATTTTAAGATGTCTTTTGTGATAGTCTAGTAAATTGAACTTTTAGCAATAAAATATTAGAAAAAACACAGTCTACTGTTTTTAATTTCTGTTTATTTAAGACCGGTTACCTACTACAAATATTTAGCTACACAGGTTTTGATACTTTTATACACATATAAAAGACCATACAATGGTCGGATGGCCAGGCAGCGTAGGCGACAATATCGTTCAGCAAGCCAAGGTACTGTGGAGATAGGGAATGGAAAAATAGAATTTTCAATTTTTACCCAGTGCTTAGGGGCAATGTGTGTCCATTCAATGATCCGTCACAAATGTGAGGCTATCCAATACCCCTCAACATCCAGGAGGCCCATACCACCTTGTGCCCTAGGGCAGGTCAAGTGCGAGAAGGCCAGTCTGGCAGAGCAATTAGACCAGATATACAGTACCTAGCAAAAGACCTATGAGAGGTCTTAAAAAAGGATTTGGGAAGGAAGATAGGAAGCATCTGGATCAAATATAAGATATGTAAGATATTCATTTTAATCACTCACATTCTTCCAAACCAAGAGATATGCAGGAATAACCACCTCCTAAGATCAGCGGAGATTGAAGATAGTAGGGGCATGAAGTTCCTATCACATAGTTTGGAAAGCATAGCTGGGATACGTATCCCTAAATAAATCAGGTGGGCTTCACTGCATTTAAAAGGATGGCACTGAGGGGGCGTATCCAGCCACCGAGGAAGATGGCCGCATAATCTGCTTGCTCCGCCGCTGCTCACCCTTTTCTTGTGGTTTTTTTGGGACGCATGAGGAGGATACACATTGGTGCGCCGCACAACGTTTACTACACCCACTCTAGGCTTGGTCTGGAGCTATCTGTTTCGCGGCAGCCTGAAATCTGTCCTTTTTGATGCTATGAAGCTTCGCTGCTGGAGTGACTACCTGTGGTTGACACTTTGCTAGATTCAGATCTACTGATGGTCGCTTGCACCTCCTCCACTCTGATATCTCCTGGTGTTTTCTTGACTACTTCAAGGGTTTTACCCTGTGGGATGATCAAAGTTAGTAGAATATTTGACATGCACGGCTCATCTCTCCAGAGGACGCGGAGGCGTTGGATGCTCCTGTCTCTTTGCCTGAATTTGTCCTAGCCTTGAAGTTCCCAGGGGGATGGCTTGCCACTGGAGTATTACTCTTGCTTCTGTGACATCCTTGGCCCATTTTTTGTGGCTGCTTTCAATCGTATACTGGGCGGGGGGCAGATTCAGGCCCACACCTTATTGACATCTATTTCTCTCATCCCTAAGGAGGGCAAAGATCCTGAACACTGTGGCAGCTACCGTCCTATCTCGCTCTTCAACTCTGATATAAAGCTTTTTGCAAAGAGTTTGGCCAACCGTCTGAAACCACTCTTGCCCACACTGGTCCATCAAGACCAGACAGGTTTCGCACCAGGTCATGAGGTACGAGATAACACCATTCGCGCCCTCGACCTGCTACACTTTGCGAAACACACTTCCACTCTTCCACACCTTTGATAGGGTGGACTGGTCCTATATGATAAACACCATCCCACATATGGGTTTCGGTCCAGAATTCCTCTCCTGGGTTCACTCTCTATACACGTCCCCCTCTGCACGTCTCCGCATCAACGGCTGCCTCTCTGACTCTTTCCTTATCCGCAATGGGAGCCGTCAAGGCTGCTCCTTATCGATGCTGCTTTTTGTGCTTTCCCCCGATATTGTGGGGTTGCGGGTTAGGAGAACTTCCCATAAAATATTGGGCTACGCAGATGACCTTCTATTTGCATTCTCTCCACCTCAGACTTCTCTACCATCCATACTGCTAGAGCTCAGGGACTACGGAGAGAACTCCAATTTTAAGATCAATATGGCCAAGTCTGAGATTCTTGATGTTAATATGCCCCAGCAGGAACGCCATGCGTTAGCAGCATCATTCCCCTTTAAGTGGTGCAGCTCGAAGGATTTGGTTGCCTTCTGACTTTTCCCAACTACATGCATACATTTTTACGCCATTGCTGGCCTCCTTGCAAGCAGACCTGCGAAGATGGTCTGGACTAACCATCTTTTGGCTCGGCAGAGTCAATACTATTAAGATGAATATTATGCCCAGACTTCTCCATCTCTTTCAGACTCTCCCCACACATATCCCTTATTCTTTCGTTGCCTCTGTTCGCGCAGCATTTCTGCGGGGGTGCCACTCCCCATGCATCAAATTCAGTACCTTGATTCTTCCTAAATCACAGGGGGACCTTGCGCTGCCATGTACCTGTAGCTACTATAGAGCCTGCCATCTTCTCCAGGTGCTGGAATGGGTGCACAGCCCAACCCAGAAGCAGTGGATTGCAGTTGAGAGCAGCCTATTAGATTTCTCTATTCGGTCGCTGTCCTGGTTGTCAGTGGCTACTGCCTGCCAGCGAGCCTCGAGCCACCCTTTTATCAGACCAATGCTGCGTCTGGCACTCCTTGATACGAGGTACCCCCCTCTCAACAATCCCGTTGCCGCTTACCCCGGTAAGGGATAACCCAGATTTCCCCCGGGCGTGGTTGTTTACTTATTCCCAGCTGCACCCTCGACAGGACGTGTGGGGATTCATGCCTACCCTGGCTCCTGACGGCATCAAGCCGTTGGTGGAGCTGGTGGTTCTGAGGCCCCCTTCTTCCCTTGACAGGTTTTGGTATGTGCAGCTGCATCACTTTTTTTGATCTCTGGGGCGAAGCCATCATGTTTTGAGGGACCTTTCCATGTTCGAAACCTTATGCGTCACCGAGTCACTTCTGGCTCATGGGACCTCTCTACTATATGGCCTTCTCCGGACTGTCACAAATCCTGCTCCCCATCCTTCATGGGCAAATGGGAGTGCAGATGTCTCTTGATATCCTAGTACAAATCTTTGGTAGTACATCACCTATTAACGGTGGCAAAGGCACTGATTCCTTTGCACTGGGGCGACCTTGCTCCCCCTTCGGTCCGGGAATGGGTACAGCGAGTTGAACAGAAGCAAGTCCTTGAAGTATTGATACAATCAGCCACGAACGTGGTGGATAAACACCAACACACCTGGTTTTATTGGAGACAGCTTCTCTCTAGTTCTCAAGTCAGCTTTCTGTTTGAAGACCCACCCACATACATTTTGACAGTATTAATCTGAGGTGCCCCATTACTGAGATTGCCTCTATCCTTTACCCCCCCACTCCTTTGCCCCCTTATCCCCCCCTGTTTCCTTTTCTCTTGTTTTTCTCCCCTCCCCTCTACCTCCCTCTCCCTCCCCATCTCCCAATAGGCTACCCTGATGTCTGTATGGTGGTTACATGAGCATATTGCCTTCACATGTTTATTGCACGATCCAAATTATTTTCGAAATGTTATGTAACTGAATGGTCAAGCCCATTTTGGTGCCGCTGCCTTAGCGTGTTTTTATGTCGGGATTTCCCTCCCTCAATCCCTACCTCTTCCTTTCTGTACCCCTTATACTTAAAAAAATCAATAAACATTAACATCTGGGACTTGAGAGAGGGAGATATATGAGTACCTAAAATTTCAGACTTTTGTAGATTAATTGGCCAGGGGTTCCATCATTAAGATAAAAAGTAACAGAGACAACAGGCACCCCTGCCTTGTACCATTAGGCAGAGCTATCCTTTCCGAAAGAGTGGCATTAATATGAATATAGGCAAAATGGTACGTATACAAAGCCCTAATTTTCTGTATAAATCTAGAACCCAACTTTAAATAAAAAGGGCCAGGACACCGTGTTGAAGGCTTTTTCAACATCCATGGAAATTAAAAGGAAGGGGATTTCACAATGTTGGGCTAATGCCAACGCGTTAATCACCCTGATTGTGTTATCCCTAGCCTCCCTCCCAGGCACAAAGCCAACCTGATATTTATGTATTAGACTGGTAATAACTCGTTGGAGCCTAGTAGGTAGAGTTTTTGTCAAAAATTTTAAGTCAGTATTGATAAGGGAAATCAGAGTCTTTACCTGGTTTGGGTATGACTGTAATGTGGGCAACATTCGATTGAGGGTCCAATAATGTACTCGTGGCCAGGGCATTAAACAAAGTGACCATATGTGATCCCAAAACTGGAAAAACCTTTCGATAATAGGGGGGGCATAAAGCAATCCGGACGCATGCATTTCCCTTGTGGAAAATATTTAACTGCCCTCTCAATCTCTTCTAGACTAATAGGGGAATCCAAGTCAAGCCCATCCTTAGGAGAGAGCCTACTATGAAGGAACTTGTCCAAGTAGGAGTCTGAGAGAGCAGTGAAAAATTCACTAGATACCGAGGTAGCATAAAAGCAGTCAGCTATCTTATACGTTACATAATGCAATTTACCTTTAGAGTCACGTATCTTAAAACCTGCCGCCCACTTAGGGCTCAGGGCACGAGCCAAAAGCTTCCCAGGTTTGTCCCAGAGCTCATAAAAATTACTCCTAGTGATAACAAAATTCATTTTCAGGAGAGAATCAAGAAGAGACAAACAAGAACGTATAGGGGTATCTCGTAGACTATTCTCGTCAAAGCAGTGTTTTAGGTGAGAGGTAAGATCAGCTACAAAGATAGGGTTATCAATCAAATTTTCGTTAAGGCACCAACAACAGGTCTTTGGAGGAATCAAAGGCAAACGAAGAGATAAATGGACCAGGGCATGATCACTTAAGGTTTGGGAACCAATTTTACTAGAACACAAGTAAGAAAGATGGTGATGCGACAAAAAGAGAGCAGTCTAATTTCCGGGTCTAAGTCCATATTTAAATCACCTCCAAAAATAGTTAACCCATCTGGAAAATCAGTGAGTCTAGAGAGGAACTTGACCAAGAAAGGAGTTTGGTTTTTATTAGGGACATTTGCGAAAGTAAACCTATGCATGCCAATAAAGCCCTTTAAAAAGATACCCCTACCCTCCGAATCCCTCCAGATATCAATATACTGAAATGGAATAAACTTATGAATAATAATCGCAACCCCTTTTGTCTTAGAGGTAGAGGAGCTAGAAAAATAAGCAACCTGGAAATGTTTATTAATCAATTTGAATTCTTTAGAACTATGGAAGTGAGTTTCTTGTATAAAGGCAATATGAGTTTTAAGAGATTGCAAAATATAAAGCACCTTAGACCTCTTTTGTGGCTTGTTTAAACCTCTGACATTCAGAGACGTGATCTTAAGGGATCCATCAGATGGCGATGATGCCCAAACCAACCAACAACGAATAAAATAAAAAACAAAATAAACCAGAACAGGGCAGATAAACAGCCTGATGCAAAGGCATCAAGTATTGAGCCATGAGAACGTTTGAGAGGTCACTAAACCGAACCCTGATCTAAAAGAGTAGGGTAGGTAGGCTCTGTTGGGGGTAAGATGTACAGTAAGGTAACATTTAGTGGTGTATGAAAAAGAGAGGCCATGATAAGGGAAAGCACTGCTACACCAAGAGTGAAACAAGCACAAGTCCTGAGCCCAAATGACACAAAAGCAAAAGAAAATAGATATGGAGTGAATGTGTGGGATTAACCCTGTAAGTGGAAGAACGCAGGTAATCAAAAAGCTATGAAGTGTACCAATTGCAAAATAAACAAGAAATGATAATAAAGGCAGGGTTGAAACAAAGAGGCAGAGATGAGTGTGGGTGTGTAAGAATACGGTCCTCAGTGTCTGTAAGGATAGTGGCTGCAATAAGTTGGGTATAGCACTAAGGCTGTGTGGGGAGAACACCCAAACAAGTATTAACCCCAAAGTCTAACAATGAATAAACAGAAATAGCAGTTGTTAGTACCAAAATTTATGGCACAGACTGATTAATAGGGAGTGGTATATATGTGTTATATAATGTGAAGTGTGTGAGAAGTCGAAATAAGGTTTTTTTTTAAACCCATGCATGGCAGTTAGTAAAATGTTGGTGTAATGCCTAGATAAGGCACCAAGCAGGTATAGTAATCGGAAATGTAAAGCAAAGTATATACACTGATTGGTAGAGAGTTGCAGAAATGTGTTATAGAATGTAAAATGTATGAGTATAAACCCATGCATGGCAGTTAGCAACACATCGGAACACAGTGTATATAAGGCACCAAGCAGGTATAGCAATCTGTCAAGAACAAAAAACAGAAATGTAAGGCAAAGTAAATACAACATACATGCTAATATGCAGACTCATTCACAACAAAGTCTAGGAAGAAGAATGGGTAGAGAGAATGTTCTCATGACCCCCAGGTTCGTTAACTAGATCACAAGATGTGTGAACAAAAAATAATAAAAACCATGTTGAAGAAATTAGAAAAACAAAGTAAAAGCAAGAGTGAGGCAGTTACCTTCTTAAATATATGCGGAGCACGGCAAGGAGATGGATGACCTAAAAAGGAACAAACAGAGTCTGCAGCATAGTCACTATAAACATTGTCAATTATGTGAATTTACAGGACAGTAAGTCCAGGAACAAATCCCTCGACAGTGGTGAGGGCGAGGCAGGTGAAGAATCTGTCCATCTCCACAGCCGGCACCGAAGGGATAAAGAAAAAACAATGTTCCACGTGACAATGAAGAGCAGCAGATCCTCTTAGAAAAAATAGAGAGGCATATAGGTATACCCATTAAGATGTCGGGATCCTATATCGTTTATGTCTGGGAGGTCCCGTAGTTGCCACATTGCATAAAATTAAGCTTCCCAGTCGGGGAAGTGAAGCATGGGGAGGCCCAGGGATTCTAAGAAGAGCGGAACATCAGAAGCCTGTCGGATAATACCTTAGATTCGCGGTGTGCGATTACAGCAAAGGGGAGGCCCCATTGGTACCGTATGGAGGCCTCTGAGCGCTGTCGTTACAGGTTTTAAGGATCTCCTTGTCTTTAAGGTGGTGGGCGACAGGTCTGGAAAAATAGAAATAGGGTGGCTCTCCCATGAAATATCAGCCTTCAATCTGCATTTTCGCAGAATATTTTCCTTCAAAGGGTAGTCATGGAGTCTGCATATGATATCCCTTGGGGGTCCCATGGCATCCCCACGAGGTCTAAGAGCACGGTGATCAATGTCCGCCTGCAGCACCATCTCCGGGACTCCCCTGATTCGGAGGTTGTTCCTGTGTCCCCGGTTATCTAGGTCCTCCAAGCGTCTAGAAAGCATCCACATCATGTCTTCCTCAATGGTTGCCACGCGGTCTCCCAGCTGCCGTACATTTGTTCTAATTTCAGAAAGCGTGTCTTTAATGCCTTGTGTGGCCTTTTCAATTAATGGAATCATCTCTTCTTCATTAGCAGCATTTTAAGAGCCTGTTGTAACGCTGGATTATCGAGTAGAAGAGGCTCCGGACCAGTGTCCTCTAGGCAATCACTGCTTGTACTGACGGGAGAAGGCGCCATCTTTGGAAACGAGTCCCGGGAATCCTTATCTTGTGAACCTTGAAAATAGGACCGGACCAAGGTGAGTGAGCTTTAAGCTTTAGTTGGCTGCGACCTGGGAGTTCCAAGAGCCATGAAATATTGGACAGGAATGGCCTAACTTGGGGTATTTTGATGTTGTGGTGGGCCAAGCAATACATGGCCAGATCCCTAAAATGTATGCTTTAAAAAAGAATTCCCCCTAAAACTAATACTGGTTGTGCCACCCTTGCGATAGCCGACAATGAGTCTTTTACATCTCTTTAGAATAATTTTGGCCCGCTCTTCTGGGCAATCGGATTCAAGTAAGGACGTTGACTAGCTGATTTAAAAATCTTCATCTGCTTCCTTTAAGAGGTGGACTTGTTTGTGTGTTTAGGGTCATGAAGCTGTAGGGGACATGTTACCATACACATAAACACAAACCATAACTTTGTATCTTAATACCTAATAATAAAAACGCAACAAGCAATTTGGATGAACCAGGCCGTGGACTTTTATTTAGTTTAACAAGACATACAAATACTTCACTCATAACTTGCACTTTATAACTGATAACCAAAAAACTCCACTCTTGGCATAAGCCCCAGAGCACATTTTAAACATATCACCTTACCAACCGCCCTATAAGCCAGCTGGTCAAACTAAAATTATCAATTCACCCCATAAATTATAGGGCAATCATACCCCAATAAAAGCCACGACAATTTAATTATAATATAAAAATACTTTTTTTTTTTTACATATCATAACATAACAACAATAAAAAAGGGGAGGGTGGGCGGGCGAATCTTCATTAGCTCATCCATCTTCAACGCAACGCTTCGCCATTGCTCACCAGTCTCAAGGACAGTGCAGTATCGGCTAGGCGTCACACAGGTAAGTAAAATAAACACCTCAGGGACTCCCCTTATATAGACAGCTTTCCCGCCCTTAGCGCAGCGCAACCTATCCAAACGCAGCGCGAGACCCTCACAAGTCAGCACGAGACACCCAAAAACGGCGGCAAGCGCTAGCGCAGGCGCACAACTATTTAAAGTTATATTACACATTTTTTTTTTTTTTACTATAACCGAGCTTAACCCTTTCCTAATTAAATATGTTACCTCAGTCCCCACACCTTCATGTCACCCTGCCCTATACGGTGCAGGCTTTATCATTGTTCTGATAATACAACTGCATTTGAGATTTAGGTTACACACTGATGGCCTTACATTCTTCAGGATTCTATGGTAGAGAGGATGGTTCCGTGAATTATGACTAGTTGCCCAGGTCCTGAAAGCAGCCAAACAGTCCCAATCCATCAAACTTACCCAATCATGTTTGTCTGTTTGCTCTTATTGTTGAATACTGTGTTAACTTTATGTTAGATGTAACCCATGTTCAAAAAAAATTTTTTTTTGACTTATCAGTCCACAGACTTGGGGGCCATTACGTTTTTCTTTCTCAAATTGAGATAAGCTTTTGTGTTCTTTTTGGTTGGCAGTGTTTGTCTTATAACTCTCCCATGGATGTAATTATTGCACAGTATCTTTCTTATTGTGGAATCACACGGACCTTAGCCCAAGTGAGGCCTGCAGTTCTTTACCTTAGTCTGAGTTGTTTTGTGGCCACATGTATAGTAGTTGATGCACTCTACTAATTTTGGTAGGCCAGCCACTCCTGGGAAGTTTCACTACTGTTCTAAGTTGTTCCATTTGTAGATAATGGCTCTCGGGGGCAGAGCCTTAGAAATGCTTCTGTAGCCCTTTCCAGACTGATAGTTGTCAATTACTTTGTCATCTGTTATTACATTTCTTTAGCTCTGTTTGTGAGACATTTTAGTCTACTCCACTTTACAAGACAGGTTCTGTTTAATTAATGTTTAGATTTAACAGGGTTGGCAGTAATCATGCCTGGGTGAGTCTAGTGAATTAAACCTAATTATCGATTAAATCTGGTTAATTGGTTGATTTAGTAACTAAGGGGGCAATTACTTTTTCACATAGGGCCAGGTAGGGTTGAATACATTTTTTCCTTCTACACATGAAATCATCATTTAAAAACTGCACTTTTTGTTTACTCAGGTTATCTTCCTCTAATATTAACATTAGTTTGGTGATCTTAACATGTTAAGTATTTGACAAATATGCAAAATTAGAAGAAACCGTGAAGGGGAAATACTGTTTCACAACACTGTACATAAGTCTATTAGAGTTTTCATACAGACTCATTATATATTTGGTATAGACCTGCACCACCGAAATAAAAGAAAAAAAGGAGGGACAGAAATAGAGAAAAAGAAAAACTGAGCTGCTATAATCACCAAGGACAATGACGTTCCCAATTACCTTAGAAAAGGGCAGCAAAAGAGACTGGAATTAATTTTCTATAAAAAGCAGTTTTAATATCTAACTGAAAACACATATAATAAAATATTTACATCCTTCATAAATAAATAGTGAATGAAGTCCTTGACCCCACTATACATTAATAATCTCCATATAATGCAGAGTTAAATCAATGTGATCTACTTAGTGGTTGACGTGGTTGAGGGGGGAAGTGATTTAGTAGGAAAGGACCTATGAAAACACTATTTATTTCCTCCCATTATATCCTATGGGCATTCCCACCAAAACTGTAATTCACCTGTCATTCTCTGGAACTCAGCCATAATTCCACTTACTCTGACTCCTAGAACCAGAATCTATGACTGTACTAACGGAGTATGTCTGTCAAAGATCTATATGATAGGTTTTTATGACATGTCCACTTGGGTGACCTCACTGCAGCTACATTTCCATGTGAATTACACATTTTGCAACTTCCTCTTCGAGAAATTAGCTTGGAACAGCCCTTCATAACAAATAGTAAAGTGAAGTATTTGAAACCACCACTCTCCTGAAAATTCTCCTTTGTGAATAAACCCTCTGGGTTTGGCCGTATGGTGCAGAATGGACGTAGGTATTTCAAGACAAATCTCAGACCAAGCAGTCAGTTATGGTACTATGTGGCAGAGTACTGTTGGGGGCTAAAAGCATGCCCCCCTACTGTCCCGATTTAGGCGGGAAAGTCACAATTTTGGGTCGCTTTCCCGCCTATCCCTTCCTCAGAGGAAGGGTGAGGTGAGATCTGCACTCACCTCAGGTGCAGCTGTGGGGGTGCGCACAGCCGCCTGATAAGCAGCTGCAGCCTGCAGATTAGCTGGGAGATCACAATCTCTCTCTAGTCCGCTCAACATTAGGGAGCGCAAGGTCTGTCTGTCGAAATTGTAAAGTGCAACTGCTTGTATCAGGGTCAAACCCGGAGAGTTCCCAGGTATCGTTATTTATTAAAAAAACAGCATGAAAAAGGTCATACCATAACAGCTTGACATCAAGATGCCCAAAGTACTCAACTTATTAGAAAGCCTGTAGGCCTCACCTGAAGCTCATCTGGAAAACACGTCCCTGATTTGCTCTCTGTGTTTTGTTGTTGAACCCATGCAGCATTTCTGCAAACAATGTGTTGTTTAGGTTATTGTCAGAATTTAGGCACTTGGGGCCCTCGCATATGTCAGTCAGCGTCAGACAAGACCTGCCATCTGGAGCCAGTTGATATTCTTCCACACACCTACAAAATCAAAGTAATGCCATGATGCTTTCTGCTCTAATATATCTTAATAGATTTATATAGTAAGACAGTTCAGAATATTTTAGGTTTTTGGTTTTCAAAACATTGTTAAAGATAATAAAGGCCCTATTTTCCTCATGCCAGAATGGAGAATCTTGCATGATAATGTTGATACATTGAAACATTGTGGAGAAATGCAGGTAACATCCTATAAATTTAAATCATACGATATAAAAAAACAAGTTTAGCCAAATAAAACTGCACAAGGTTGAGCACACTGTGAGTACAAGCTGTATTTAGGATGGCGCACACTGGAGACAGGGCTGGATTAAGACACCCAAACACACACACCAGGACAGGCTCTGCCACACCAACACCCAACACACACTAGAACAGACTCGGGTGATCAGGTCGGGTAGGAGCCCATGCGCAGGGGATACTTGGGGTTCAGTCTGTAACCCACGGTACATGATTTATACAGACAAAGACACCACAAGCAGAAATCCAGGTAATGCAGTGTATTTTATGTATATAACAGGACCAGCAAATAAGGGTAATACAGTCTAAGCAAGAAACGTATGGCAAAATAAAATACCGGTAATAAGTCTTTTGGCAGGGAGCCCGCTTGGAAGGGTACAAAAGGCACAAAAGCATGGAGTCCACTTGGAAGGACACAAAAGCAGGGAACCAGGAACAGTACAGGTGCAGAGCCACAGCAGGAAGCTCCATAGACTTCAATACAAAGGCCCTGACTGAAGGGCAGGTTCATAAAGGCAGGGTAATCCAGGTAACAAGGCCCAGCTGGATGTATGGACTAGGGCTCAACCCAGGTAACAAGGCACAGCTGATCCTAGTAATGAGTTCTGAGTGCTCCAGAGGGCGGAGGTTGGCCACTAGTGGTAGCAGATTTAAAGCCACAGGTATAAAAAAGCCATGGTTCAGGCAGCAAAAAAGTGGTTCCTGAAACCCAAACACACACACACTAGACAGGCTCTGCCACACCGACACCCAAACACACACAGGAAATGGCTCTCTCACACCGACACCCAAACACACCTATATCAGGACAGGCTCGCCACACCGACACCAAACACAATGCCCAGGATAGGCTCTGTAGACACCAACACCCAAACACACACACATCAGACAGGCTCTGCCACACCGACACCAAACACACACACACACCAGGAGCCAGGTTCTGCCACACCGAAGCACCAACACACACACATCGCCAGGATAGGTCACACACCGACACCCAGCAACACACACACCAGGACAGGCTCTGCCACACCGACACACAAAAACACACCAGGACATGCTCTGTGACACAAACACCCAAACACACACATCAGGACAGGCTCTGCCACACTGACACACCAGCCACACCGACACCCAAACACACACACAAACACACACACCAAGACAGGCTCTGCCACACCGACACCCCCCAAAACACACACCAGGACAGGCTCTTGCCACACCGACACCCAAACCAACACACACACCAGGACAGGCTTCTTGCCACACCGACACCCAAACACAACACCAGAACAGGCTCTCGCCACACCAAACACCCAAACACACACACCAGGAACAGGCCTTCTGTGACCACCGACACCAAACACACACACACACACCTGGCACAGGCTCTGCACACCGACCCCCATAACACACCACACCGGGGACAGGTGTCGGTGTGCAGAGCCTGTCCTGGTGTGTGTGTTTGGGTGTCGGTGTGGCAGATCCTGTCCTGGTGTGTATTTGGTTGTCTGTTTCCTGGCTCTTTACTTACTGCAGGAATAAATATAACTATTTAATTTTTACTTATCCAAAGATAAAACACCCTCCTGAATTTATAGTCACTTCAAAACTTCCTTGGCCCAGAAATCAGTGAGATGAAAAGTAAAGGTTTTGTGTTATTTACTCTGTTTCAATATGCATATTATATAAAAAAGGATTAGTGGCACTAAATTGTGGCTTCAGGTATCCCGCATATGATGACTTTTTTAGTGTACTTATTACTCCCAGTCCCATCACATAAGATTTTATCCTATATTATCTGCCGAGCGCTGATGTCATCTTTATCCAGCACACATGAATGCTGAGGAGTTAAGATTCTGTCTATTTTATTTAGTTCCATAAAATGGCCACCAAAATCCCCAGCACCAGCCCCATGATGCTCTTAATCCGTCCCAGCCTCCAGCGTCAACCACCTTAAATCCAGCTTGTACCCACAGTGTGCTCCAACCTTGTTCAATTTTATTTGGCTAAACTTGTTTTAAATGGTTTGTGGACTGACTGTTACTACGGGTTACTTACCTTCCGTCCGCCTGAACCGCTGTTCCTCTGAAGTCCCTCGACGCCTGTAGCCGTTGGCAGGTTTCCTCAACACTGACCGCATGGTCTCTGGTTCTGTCGGCACGCGCGCTCCACCGTGTGGCCTCTTATAGGGACTTCACTTATGCGTTCCAAGCCTCCGTTTCATGTGGGGCGGGAAATTCAATTAGTATGTCTAATTAAACCTGGCTGTTGCACTAAATCAGTGCCTGTGATAGTGCCTTGTGCATGTTGGCTGTGCTTATTAAATTTCTTACACCGTGATTTTGGCTTTTGACCTTGGCTTGTCTTTTGACGTTCCTGTCTATCTCCTGCATTTGACCCGACTTGTTTTGATTATCCTGTCCACGGCTCCATGTAACGACTACTCTTTTGCCTATCGCTACCTCTATCCTGCTCTGCTCCTGTAAACTGTGGATGATACCAAGTTCCTGCATTGCTGGTCCTCTAGCTGTGACACTGACTTTGTTTTACTGTTTAAGTAATTTAGTATTGATAGAATGACATATAAAAGTTGATCAAAAACGTTTCCACTGCTTTTTTCATTATCGCCAAATTAACCCTGTATATGCATTATAAAGCTAAAGGCCATATTTTCTCTCAGCAGGGGTACTAGAAGGGGTAAGAAGTGTTACTCAAGAGGGAGACACTGACGGTTTGAAGGTGTCAGGTTACTGTCATGTGCCAGGGTTGAAAACGTGATCGTAGTTAGGGCTACATTGTCAAAAATATAAGTGGGAAGAGGGATGGTTTATAACAGCAATGCGTAAGAAGGTGGCATTTAATTGCTGTGATGGAAACAGGAGGGAATAGGTTGAGAAGTGCAATTCTGTCACAGTAGGAAGCCTAAACCACCATCTTATTTTGTCATTAGGTCTGGGAGTCTGCGTGAGGTGGAGGCCACTGGGAAAGTGCAGGGGACTAGAGGTTGTGTATAGCTGTTTGTTGGAACATGCACTCCAGAGAGCAAAGCTAAAAGAAGGGCAGGTAGAGTGGTAGGGTATGTTAATAAGAATCTTGAGGTTTCTTGAATGTTGAGTGGCAGATTAAAGGGAGCAATAAAGGGGCCCAGAATTTTGGGAAATAACCCCAGCTGCTAAAAGTAGAGAAAAGGTGGTAAAAAGGACTTGTGGGAGCTGAGAAATTGCTGGGGGGGGGGGACTACCTTGGTAAACTCCTAATTATTGTCACTTAGTAAACTGGTACTTAGTGGCCTGTGCCTTCAAGAGACGTGTGCCTCAAAAGTCATAAAAAAGTGTTTTAAGATACCTAACAAGTTATTTGATGATTGACCAAGACGTAACAAATACAAACATAATTAATGTCTATCTCTTCCCTTATGAGTATGCATTGTGGCTTGAGGGATTTCAGCAATCCCAAGTACAGAAAGGAAGAAAAAGTGGCAATCTTCTGGATCCTCATGTTTCTATCTGAAAAGCCCATATGAAACCAGAACCATCATCTAGGACAGGGGTGGGCAATTAATTTTCCCATGGGGCCACATGAGAAATTGGAATGGTTTTAGAGGGCCAGACCTCTACAAACTACAAACTCCGAAGCCTTGTCCATTTTGTTAACTTATGTGCTGTTTAATAAAGTTATTCAAGCTTACGTCATTGGTAGAGGTGCTTGAATAAGTAAGGCCTGAATAACTATTAGCACAGCACAGAAGTGAACAAAATGAACAAGGCTTCGGAGTGCATACCGTATTTTTCGCTCTATAAGACGCACCTGCTGATAAGACGCACCTAGATTTTAGAGGAGAAAAAAAAGGAAAAAATATTTTGAGCTAAAAAATGGGCTAAAATATTTATTACAATAACTGAATAAGCTATGAACACAGTAAGACACACGCAGTAAGACACACACAGACACAGTAAGACACACACAGACACAGTAAGACACACACAGACACAGTGAGACACACACAAACACAGTGAGACACAC
>VKOC01025356.1:0-29066 GCA_009364415.1 Spea multiplicata
TATATATATATATATATATATATATGTGCGTGTGTGTGTTTGTGTGTTGTGTGTTGTGCATGAGCTTATGATCACATATCCTTGGGCATTGATCCAGTCAATTTTATGTTGTGCCAATCCACCGTTTTTCAGATGGAAAGGATCCCAAGACGTATACAAAATACTGACAATGAAAAGAAATAATTTTAATTAAAGTGAGTGTGCATTGAGGGTGAATTGAGATGAAGCATTTTACCCATCAACCTGACTACGCCATATGATGGCTCAGCTCTTGCCAGTTTCTTCTACAATGGCTGATTTGCCATTCCACCTAGGATTTTAACTTACCGGAGTCTAAGACAGGACATGGAAATATCTCGCAGTTGTCACCCCATCCAGCTCCTAAGGTGCAGCAGCATTCTTGCTTAGTTACATTAACAGTCAGGACATTGCCACAGAAATTGACATCATTAAGGTTGTAGTAGCATTCTTTCTTCTCATCATCATACTGTACATCTACACAAAAAAAAACAGTGTTCAATAACATTACTTGGCTGAATCTTCCAAATTCTGTTAAAGTAACTACATCTGATTGCATACAGCCTTTAGAATATATGGTTATTTTAATTTATACTCACCTGAATAGTGTCGGTTGCTGTGGAATTGCAATATGGCTGCCTGGGTGGTGAGCACACATGAGTGCTTACCTAGACAACTGACTGTTCAATTCCAAAATGCTGTAGGTCCAACAACACACAGTATTCTGTGACATAATGGAGAGGATTGCGGTTGCCAACCCATCTGCCATATTAGCAGTTATAATCTCAATGTCGATTTAGACATTTTACTTTACAAGTAAGTGGAACAGCCTCCCAGCAGAACTGGTTAAGCTAAACGCAGCAACACAATTTAAGACATGAATCTAAGAGAAGAGCAAGGACTCACTAAGGTTGGAGCGTTTAATGTAGGAAAACGACAGGCAGCTTAGATTAGTTGAATGGTTCTTTTTCCATGTTTTTATGGGGGAATTTAAGATCAAACATAACCTTTCACATATTTATCTGCTAGCGACTTGTTAAAAAATTGACTTTAATAAATACACAAGTCCCTCAAGAGTACATCTATCCCATAATTACAAACTACCACTGCTTCCAATGCGTGGTCTTAGTTAGCAAACCAACAGGCTGGATCTCTGTGCGATATCCTCTACTACAGAAAATAATGATGGTTTATTATCCACAATGCTGTGATTATCACAACAACTGAGCTCTGTTAGGACTCCCAAAGTGGGAGTTTGCAGGAAAGTCATAGTTTCAAGACCCTTACTTCATGATGTATCAGGTAGAGCCTGGAATAGGCACCAATATTGTTCATGGTGTACATTTACTGGGGTTTGCAGTGGACAACTTAATGATGTTCTAGGGACTTTCGCACACCTTGCCACAGACACCGGTGACACTTTGCCTGGGTAGGGCCAACACGCACAATGCATGGGTTCTATGGTTAAAGACACTTTCAAGAAATCTTATTTTAAAAATGTATTAAATGGGAACTTTCCAGATGTGGCTGCCCTGAGCTCTCCTTCTAGTGCGGACATGGCTATGATCCTTTTTTTGTAAGAGGTACTATTTGAATGATATTTGATGGTTGTGTAGATCCAAACTGCAGTATCACATTGGCAAGACAAAGTTGTTCTTGAATAAATCCCTTTAAAAGCATTTGATGAATTAAAAGCCAAGGTACGGTAATTTCTCTGAAGAATTTGCTTAGACAATCTATTTTCCAGTTTAAATGGCCCGTGGAGCGGTGTACACCATATAAGCCAACAAAAACAGCTGGCAGGACAGAAATACTAATTTTGTTGGCAAAAGTATCTTTATAAAAACAAATTATTAAAATCATTGTGTTTTGTTTTTTCCTCCTTTATGTTTTATAGAGAAAATGGATCTTGTGCGTCAGACAAATTTGAGTTTATATGTTTACACTGGAATGTTTTTCTTGGGAAAGTAAAAAAAAAATCTTTTTAACCTTCAACAAGGGTGGTCACCTGTGGCCATATAGCTGTTACTGGACTAGAACTATCAAGCTGCTAAAAGCTATGGCTCACTCCTAGCTAAGTAATATGTGAGCCACTAGATGAACTTTCAGACGATTACAATGCCTTTAATAGTCAGACTAAACAAAATGAAAAATATATTTTTTAGATGATAAAATACCAATTATATTTTTTTGCTGTAGCAATGACTACAATAACATCTGGGCAGTAATCCAACGGTGCCCTAAATTTGAGATTGAGGCAGAACTAAAATAGGCTTCTCTGTAACCCGATAGTATTTTCCACCATCTAGTGTTCACCTATCATAATGCATAATACTTATAATTAATTAATTTTATGAAAACACAGCAGCCAAACCAGTCTGTGTATACCAATGTTAAGCATTGAATTATTTCTACTTGGCTACCTTCTCCAACGCTTAAATATGGGTATTTTTAAGGAAAATGGGTAGACTAGATCAGCCAAATGGTTCTTATCTGCCGTCCTCATTATATGTTTCTATGTCACAGGGGGCAATTGGGACATTTGTGGGATCAACTGATCAAAGGGACTGTAGTCCCACTGCCATGGTCATCATCATCTAAATTGTACTCAGCGGCAGCATCACGCCTGGAACTCTAGTATTTCAAGTCGAGTCCTACTTTACATGGCTTTTATGAAAACAGACAAAAATATAGCATTGGGCTTGCTTCTAACAGACTGTTGGTTGCATGCGATTGTTTATCTGTACATAGATGCCACACAGGACTTGCAATAATGTCCAGTTTCTACAAAAACAAAATCTGTTATTTGGAAACTCCTGACCAGAAGACAAGGTATTCTGCCGAAAAAATGCCAAATGGAAATATTTTAAGCTAAATACTGTAGTTTTAACTACCAGTTCTCTATTTGTTAGATTCTGACAATTCATTAAAAGCGGAGTTTTACTGAAAGTAATACCTTCCTTGTTTAAACTACATGGGTTTATTTTTAATTTGGTTTGAATTAGTATCCAATACTGTAATATCCTACACAGCATTTACACTAAACCAACGTCAATGATTAGCAACTTGTTCTGTATTCCAGTGGAAGAACTGCTCAGGAAACCTTCTATACTATGAACATTTTTCTTCGTCCGAATATGGAAACTTTTATACAAAGGGGAATATATAACAAAATACAATTTAAAGGCGAGAGAACTGAAACGGGTGGCAAATATTATTGTGCACACATACTTTCTAATGTGATGATTATGAATGAAATATAGTCAAGTCTGTATGTAGGTCTCTGCGTATGGCCAAGATAACTTATAGGACTCCTATAAAACAGGTAAGCAAGCCAAGTTCACACCACAGAAATGCGTGTGTAGAAACCATAATGGCATATACATCTGCCTGAAAAACCAATGTGTCGTGTCAATCGACTGAGATCTATGTAGTGTGAATTTTACATGTGTTTTTAAAACGCAGAAAAGAAATGCAAAATACCACAGGGCGGTATCCGGCACCTCTGCCAAATCTATTCCACGGATCCAGTTCCATGGAAAAGTTGCTGACTGTGTATTATTCTGGTGAGTTTTATGAAATGCTAATATTTTAGAGCATCAATAAAGATTAGAAAGGGAATGAATATGAAAAGTTACAATGGATTCCTTGATGTTATTTCTTCTGGAGACTGTAAAGAGCAAAGGAACAATACAATAGAGGTTTGTGCAGGCTAAACACAGATCAATATCGTGTAAGAGGAACTGTAGTCCAATAAGGCAAGTTCACCTGGTAAGATGGCACGGGAGCTTTTGCTCCCCTGGACAACCAGAATAACCCCCTTGTTATAACTATATTTTGTATTTGTTTTCTTGGTCAAGTTAATTATACTGCCCAAGTATAAAATGGCTAAAAAAAAAAAGAAGAAAAAATTGGCGCTGACGCAGGGGTACAATCGTCAGCAATGGTGATCTTAAGCAAGGTCACACCAAGTTAACAACCAGGTTCCCACGGCCCGGCTGATGTGTGTCAACATGCCTTAATGTGGGCCACTGCGCTCACTGGACATTAAAGATGTCACACCTTGTTGCAAAACATGGCAAAAATAAAAGAACTTTGAATAATGCTTGGCTACGTCTTAAAGTGGAGCGAACTGGTACATCTTGTTTAGATTTCAGGGACCCAATATATTAGAATTACATCCCACATGGAACCAGAAGAAAATGTCGAGTCAGCCTCACTAATAATTAATTATAATAATTAATAATTATAATAATTATATATATATATATATTGAACTAGCACTTTGCTTATTTGCCATAAAGAAGTATTAAATTCAGTGGAACAGCACCTTTAACTCCGGTAAAGGTAAATACATAGTCCAAACTACAGATGGAGTTTAGTAAAGCTGGACTATTTTGCAACTAGAGCCAAAATGATACAAACATTATTGCCGCAGGTTAGTACAGTATAAAACACACTTTTTAAGTACTGTAAAGTAAAGCCCCGAAGACACAGCTTTGCTACGAAGCCCCGATCAACACTCAAGGCTAAACTCTACTGTAAACTGCCAATGGACTGAAGGGATGGATTATGCCAAAAGCAACATGCTACTTTCATTAAATGTCCACATTCTATCTGTCAAAAACAGTATTTCTGTGAAGCTGCACGTGGTTTAAGTTTACAAGTTCAAAAGGCAAATGGGTTCTTTTCTCCAAGGGAAAATTTAAACACATGGAATTTTTCTAAACTATAATTAATGTCATATTAATGCCATAACAATGACAGTCTACAAATCAAGAACTAAATCCCCCCAATGCCTTCTACGTTATTAAAAAATATTGCAGCAACTTTATAAATAATGAGGTAAGTACTTAATCCCTTTCAGTGAACCAATTTCATATAATAATTAATGTTGCTGACAAAATATAATATTTTTTCCCCACTTAACCTAGGTGCCTGCTATGAGATTAAGAAACAGTTTTGCGAACAGACACTAGTGAATTAGTCATATGTTACCTTGGCCTTGAAGAAATTATTTTTGGTGATTTGTAACTGAGCCAATGACATCTCTTTAAAATCTCAGATAATCCAGATGAGGCAGACACAAAAAAAGAAGGCTATGTCTGTCTCATGCAGAGTTAGAATGGGCAAAGAATGATCCATAGTATGTTAAATGCACCAAAAGGGCAAAAAGAATAGTACGAGTGGATGCTAAAGTCAGGGTCATCACATAGTTGGACTTGTTTAACTATGTGATTTACAGTGCTCAAAAAACAAGAACCCAACTTTTTGTTGGTGACATGAGCTGATGAACATGGTCACTAAAGAGACCACATAGTAGACAATGAGCAAGACACGTTAAGATTTGTTGGGGTCTGAGGAAAGGCAGCACAGGAATGACACTGGGACAAGACTTAAGGCATAATTTCATAACGTAAGTACTTCTCGGATCAAAGGATCACATTTTAACTGTTCAGGTAACAACAAAATTATCAAGGGCTATGGGCAATGTATTGGGTATTGTTTGATATTTGACGTCCTAAGGCTGGAAGACCTGGATAACTGCATTATTAAGAAAGAGGATCAGAATCAGAGGTTGGATTATATAGCTACCCTGTAGACATGAGTCTAATAAAAAGGGTACAGTATTTACAGACAAGAATTTGGCCTATAAGAAGACAATCAACACCAGTTAAACGTGCAATGTATGTAAGTGTGCTGCTTTATTTCTAAATCTGCTTTACGCCTTAAAAGACTTGGGAAATTCTTATGGATCTGTCCAGCTTACTTTCTTAATCCTTCTTTCCACATGAACAATCCAAGTGTAGTAATTAGGAACCCATGAAATAAATACACGCTGGCAAATCTTTCAAAGCAAGAATTTTACAGCTTCTAATTAGATCACATGCCATAAACGTCAGAATTTCTAGAGTTACCTTAACAAGCCTGAATAGCAGTGCATTTATAGAAGAGTGGCACCGTGTGTCACGCAGTACTAATTTATCTCCTTTTCGTCTTAAAATAAACCAATTATTTGTTTCTATTTGGAGCACAAATAGTAAGGTTGTTTTAATATAAGCTGTTTAAGCGGGTTGGGACAGAGAGCAAAAAGACTTGTAAAATAGTTTTGAAATAACAGTAAGTAAAGTTACAAAAAAATATCATATAAACTTTTTTGGAGAATGGGTTTTATAGGATTATAGTATGAAACGCATAGATATGTACACCGTGGATAAAAAAACACTCTGTTGCTGATCCGGAAACAAGGGACTGCACCTTTGCGATTCCAGGGGTTCTGGGAGCGGGAGTTGAACACCTCTTGGACAAGATTTTTGTTCTCACGCACAAAAGCTCGCGTGCTACCAAAGCTCAGGAAACCTCATATAAATTGCTTACACAATGGTATATGACTCCAGTTCTCCTTCATAAGGCCTTCCCGGATGTGTCGGATGTGTGCTGGAGGTGCGTGACGGCCCCTGGTACGCTGCTTCATCTCTGGTGGGATTGTCCCATTATCGTCCCATTTTGGTCACAGCTGCACAAGATCATCGCGCGCCTTACAGATAACCCACCTCCGTTCTTGCCGGGCCCATATTTGCTCCACCATACTACTCAACCTATCTCTAGCTATAAAAAATCTCTGGTTCGCCATTTACTTACGGCGGCGAAGTCGCTTATCCCTCTCCATTGGAAATCTGTCACACCACCCTCTGTCGGGGAATGGATTGCTCAGGCTGAGGAAATCCGTTCGCTCGAGGAATTGGCGACGCATTCGGAGGATCGCTCCGTGAGTTATTCCCAGACTTGGTTTCATTGGCTGTCCTTTCTGGGGGAGGCTTCCTCGAGTTCCTTGCTCCAGGTGTGAGGCTCTTTTTCGTGCCTACCCTTTTGTGTGAGGCTCTTTTTCGTGTCTGCCCCTTTCGACCCCCCCTCTTTTTTTGTTTGTGTTTTGTCTTGTTTGTTTTGTTTGTTTGTTTGTTTTGCCGTCGTTTGTGTGTGGGTCATTGTTTTTAGTCCCTTGTCTCTACTGTTTGTCCTGTTCTTGTTTGTTGACTTTGGCTCCTCTCCCACTCCCCGTCTTGTCGGGGCTTTTTCCTCTTTCCTTCTGATGCTTCTTTTCATGGTCCTCTATCTTCCTTTCTCTTCTCGGCTTTCCTTTTCCCTTTCTTTTATTCTTTTCTCCTTCTCTCTCCTCTTCTTTCTCTCCTTTTCTTCTTGTCTTTCTCCTTCTTGGGAGGTCCTGTTTTGGGTGCTGTTGGCTCTCCTTACGGGGAACATACCCTGTGCCTGTGTACTTTGTAATTTTGAGGGTTCGTGACCCGCAGCGCCGGGTACTTTTTTTGTTATTTGTACCTTCTTGTCCTACTGCTGGACTCCCTTGTATTTCTGTTTCTCTTTTTGAAAACTTATTAAAAACGAATTTACAAAAAAAACCAAAAAAAAAAACCCACTAGCATGTGTACTCATAACCAGTGGCTTAGTCATGTTTTGGACCCCATTGGAATGGACAGTGTCCATGGATGTGTGGTGGCCCTGGCTTAGGACAGGCCTAGGGCAACGTGCTGCTGTTAGGGTCCATTAACTAAACCAAGAGAGAAGTTGGGATTCATCTGCTAAATTGGCTGCTGCTTTAGTGACTTCAATGGCAGTGCAATATTAATGCTTCCTGGTTTCACCAGAGGCAGCCATGGGATGACTTATTCTTTTCATCTCCAATAACTAAAGAATACATGCTCCAGTTTACATGCAGTAAAATGCATTGGCGTTCGCGCAATGTGCATTAACATTTAAAATCTAATTGTTGGCGACTAATCTGTTCCTTTAAATGCCATAGATATATGTTAATATATGTAGATCATGCATTGTGGATAACAGATCGGGTCTACTTGTCAAATCTCAACTAATTTAGGACACTTATAACGTGTCCACAGTGTACAACTTTCCTGAAAATGTGGTTCTAGATTCTGAAAGCATATGACACATAAATGTATTCATTATATCTAAGACAATTTGATATCTGTTTTACATAGCTTTGTAATAAATATATGGGGGTAATTTTTTGGTATCTTACAAAGCGTAAGTTAGATCAATTTGTTCAGTGTCAGCTGTTAAATAGTTCATCACTTTTCCTTTCTAATACCACAAATAAATGATCCTACCAGGCATGACGCGGAAACGGCATTGGCCTGTCATTGGGTCGTATTCCTCATGTTCGTCATCGGCACACAGGCAAAGGAATGCTCCTTCCACATTTTCACAGTGGGCCTCACCGCAAACTCCACTTAGCATTTCACATTCATTCACATCTGGAAAAGAGAGAGCAGTATTTCAAATACATTCTTCCTTAGTGACAGTTCTCTGTCTAACTATCCAACATGTGCCAGCACCGTCTTCTGGAAAATACAAGCCCCCAAGCGCACAATTAAATATTACTGCTACCGAAAAGAATAAAACTAGCGATTTTGAGCTTCTGCAGAAACAGCCCTATGGTTTGAGAGTGCAGCTGAAGAATAACAATGAATGAAAATAATAAATGTGATTAATTTAATTGTTTTGTGAGGCAAATAATTCAATAACTCTTACTAAAAAATAATGAAAAAATGTTACATGTTACATTTTAATATACAATTACTCTGGTTATTACCAGATTCATATTAATATTAAGTAAATACCGATTTGGGCCATAGTGTTTCTAAATGTTCATAAACATTTTATATGGCAGGTGGGACGTGGAGCCAAAAGAAACATATTAGTGTCTGGAAAAACTAAGAAAAAAACCTCAAAAGATAAAACAAAACCATAGCTAAGTTATAAAACTTGGTCAGTTCCAAACATGATTATAGAAATAAACCCAATACCAAAAAATTAATAAAGCTTGGGGCGAAAAAAGGAGGTTAATCTATAAGACACATTGAGGCAAATGGACATGAAAATAAAAGACTCAGAGGTAAAAGGATTCCATCTATAGGGGCTGAAATACGATTGAGTATCTATAGGGCAAATGTGACCCGACCACAATTATATTATTACATGACCAGATGAATAATAATTGTTAATAATAATATTTAATAAGTATAACTTTCCTGCTGTATATGGTTCTAAATGGGGTGAAAAAACAGACACAGAGTATGATACCTTGTTTTAAAAATAAAAATGAATTCAACACGTTCCATTACCACACAGAATAATGGTACCCAATAAATCAAGATAAATCCACATATAGGCAGCAGAAGTGGCTTTTTCAAATTAAGCAGTTATTACCTCATACATTTTAATCCCCATGACATTAAATACAGTATTATTTAAATATAAAACATATATAAATACAAGTATATTGTACACATGTAGACCACTATGACTACTGTGAAACACGTTTTATTATTTTCTTTAGTTCTAACAATAATGTCATTTTTTCACAATTCATATTTCAAAGTTACCATAGTTTTAATTTTTTTTTTTATTTGGGAATGAATACAAAAAGGGAACCATACATTTTAAGGAGCATGTGTTTTAATATTGTCGCAGAGCCACAAGACTACAGTTAACCACAATACAGAAGTATTGGAAACATTTTTTTAAAATAATAATAAAAAAATAAAAAAAGAGAAAAAGAAAAAGCACACAGCAAAGTTACACAAACCTAAAATATGTGTAAGGCTAGGGGGCAAAATAAAGAAAATTATTGTTATGAAACAAAATTAATTTAGCGGATGTTTAACAAAGTTATTTAAAGTTGTTTGGATAAATTGGACACAGGTGGTTAATTGACTTCAGTAGCTGGGTTCCATAGGAGCTGTATGTAAATAATGTGTACCACTGCCATGATAAATGAAATGGCCTATCCAAGCTATCAATGACTGTAGAAAGAGGAGTTGGTGTCAGACTCATATAATAACTAGGGGAAGATGTAAGGAAGATGTAAGGAACATTGCACCACCAGGAGAATGTTCAATTTGTAATTCCTTATGTGCGTCAAACATATTTTTCCATTTTAAACTTATTTAAAGCATATTATGCTTTAGATTGCCCCATATATTGGCTAAATAGGCCGCCAATCTGACCATATTTTGTGTTTTACCTGCAATCCGTTAGTCACCAAGGTGTTTAAAGTAGGTCTTCGCCAAATGACTGGAATCCATGCAGTTACCTTTGATTGATTTGTTTGTTGATCAAGAATGGATCATCTTAACATTTAGTGTTATATGCTAAACATGTTTTTGGCTACGACATTACTGGTCCCTGTGGCCATGTTCAAAGTTGCCAGCTTTCACCCCGGTTGAGTCAAAAGCGTGTTAAACAAACATAACTCACCCACACACCCTTGCCCATCCAGTGAATCTTGGTACCCCTGGTAACAGAGGCAGCGGTAGGAGCCATCTGCATTTTCACAAAAGCCTTGGCTGCCACACTGACTGATGTTAGCACATTCATCCACGTCTGTAAATAAGACACGTTTCACATCAAACAGACAGCACAAATGTAAGGAGACAAGTTGACAGAATGACATCATACATTAGTAAACATGGTAAGTGTCTGCTCTTACAGTCAGGTAACGCATGCTATATTATGGATACGAAACAATTGCCATTAATAGTCTGGTTAATAACTGGTTGTATGCTGTGTGATACCAAACTTCTTAATTGACACGATTGACATTAAAGTGCAATTTGTATTATTTAATTGTAACTAACTTAAAAAATGCTATATGGCATTGAAAAAAATTACCGGTAGTATAATGTTAGTAGTTTTTACTCTTTGAACTGAGGTTAAGATAAAGTTGTTTCTGTAGGAAAACATTGTACCATCTACAAACGTATGTATGCCATTGGCATACATTGATAGGATGGAAGGTTTCTTAATATTGACTGGGTAGAATGCAGAATCCAGCCAATGAGCAGTGTGAAAGAACACAACTAACCCCCTCAAAAAGGTGATGTAATCCCAAAATACGGGACCTTTTACATGTAATTAGACAAAATGACATAAGGCCTTTTGTATAAAAATGCAGTGCACCATTTGGAAGGTTGGCTGACTGCCATACTAACCAATCAGTTGGGATATTCTGTACATTCATATGGTAAGAAGACCACTTTTGAAATATTGCACCAGGACAATGTTTTATACATAACCCCCATGTTGCGTTGACATATACATACAAATATGTACATGTTGGTATTTTCATATTATATGGCATGATAGAATGTGACAAAACAGCAATATGGTTATATAAGCCAGCTGCAATCAAAACAGGAAACAGCGCAAGCCATAAATATAACATCCGAAACAGCTGCCTTCCAAATGTCTCTCTCCAACCCAAAGTTAAGTGCTTCCATCAGACATCCTGACATCTTAATATTCAGAACGATTGTGATATTGATATCCGTGTAAAATGGCTATTTCAAAGCTAACTAAAGAGAAACGCTCTTTTAATGCCCTTATTATAATCTTATACGTCATGCTACAATATCATCTTTGCACCAGTTACAGCCTGGTTCGAATAATGTCGCTATTCAGCAAGAACTACGTTGCCTTACTATCATACATTATCCATTGATGGATTTGAGGGATCTTGTCTGGCCATTGGCAATCTCTTAATTCAGATAACAGGCCTTGGGTAACCACCTTTCAAAAGTAAAAATGCATCTAGCAGATGGTCACAGGATCAAAATTAAGTCTATGTATGTCTTTGCCAACAACTCTCTAGTGATTCCAGAGTTAAAACCACTTCACAGCAGTTCCTGGAATATCATTCACAGTAGATAAATAATCGCCAGGCATTCCGTGGACAACTCAGCTGAAAACTTCAAGAATAGATGCCAGAATAGCGTTTACTTCCAGAAAAGTATTAGTGAGGAAAAGAACTGAATGGGTGTCATGCAGAATACTCTTAACTGACACCAATAAATAATCTGAAAGGTTTACTTTTTAGATAACATAAATCATACATTTAAAAAGAGCCTGTTACAGGTATTATTTTCTGTAAAGTTAATATATTAATATATAAACTTAAAATAATATCTTTTGAATAGCATTAACTTCCCCCCATGCTAAATATGCTATTAATTATTGACTTTTTAAAAAAATATATTCATATTCATACCTGAGAACTCTCCAGGTTTGACCTGGAGTCTCCAGAGAAGTACTGCTTTCCCAGGTCTAGAGGTCAGTTTCTTTTTTTTGGGTTGGTTGTGCCTACTCCCCACCCACTAAAAGCTGGCTGACTTACACATGACTAGGCCTGCCCTTTCATGAAGCCACTCCCCAGAGGAGCTCTCGGCAGTCTACCCTGGAAAGTATGCTCATATTCTGTACTAAAGCACAGAAGCTGTAAAACAGGACCTTTCATAAAAAGATGATTGGTCCCTTGGAGCTGTGTAGGGCATTGACAGACCATAAACGTTCATGTTAAAATCAATTCAATGCAAGCTGTAAGTAACAATCTACTGTCATGGATTCTAAAACAATAAAAAGTAATAATAACAATAAATAATATGTAATAAAAATGGAAATAAGGTTATCTTCCTAACAAACAGTCTGTTAAAATTACTGGTACTGAAGAAAATGTGAATGTTATTAATGTTCCCTGGAAGATTTCAGCACATGATGAATCCTGTTACCCCCATGATGTGTATTAATTAAAATGATTATCACATTTTTACATTAATTATCAATCACATTAATTGGCACAGGTTTTTTTATTGTTTGTGTCTGTCTTTTATATAATTTCGAATTATATATATATATATATATAATATTATTATATTAATATTATATATTAGATTATAAAGTGATTAATTGCTTTAAGGAAAGTAGCGTTATATTACCTTCACATGTGCTCCCATTGGCTGATGGTATAAAGCCTTGTTCACAGATACAATGGAAAGAACCAGGTGTATTGAGACATTCTCCATTGGGTGAGCACAGTTCGGTATTCTCACACTCGTTAATGTCTGAAAAACATCATGCATTTGTTATTAACAAAGGCTTGTTCTATGGGCACATTGCGTTAATAAAAAGAGCTAGCACTGTTTTAACATATTAACTTCAATATTAAAGTGTAGTTTAGGAACAAAATTATACAACACACTGAAAGAGACCAAAGGACTTGAAAATTAATAGATCATTTATAAAAGTCTCCTGGACACAATAGTGGATTGAGTCAATCAAGTGTAATCCAATTAAATGTGAGTGGCAAAACAGGCTTAAAAGACATTATACTTTGTTTCACATGGTAGACCCAGAGGCAGTTCCAGGCTTGTCACAGAGGCAAATGAGTGGCTTCCTTGGGGGGCATGACGTAGAAAGGTGGGAATGGGGAGATACATCGCCTTGACCTTGCATATGTCCATTGTTGGAAGAAAAAAAAATGTGGACTCCCTAAGTTCACCCTTCACTAGTCAAAAGTCCCTGTAGTCATAAAGAGCCATGATGGAAATACAATATTAAAGGAGCAAAAGCTATTTAGTAAGAACAATGTATTTACTTACATGTAACTATTTGGGACAACCAAAAGGTGGAGAGGCTGAACTGGAGTAAATTAATCTGGAGTTGCAACTCCACATAAGGACACAAGGGGGAGTGTGGACTTTAGTAGAAGGATTTCAACAACTGGATCATTTTTGTAGTTCTTCTATGACTTGAAATTAATGAGTGCTAATAACATGTTTGCTACAAGATTTGTGAATGCTTGTTAAGATAAGTTAGAATAATCACACATTCCAGAATATTTAGGTTTTTACAAACCCCTTCCATCCTACACTTGACGGTGGACAGCCTTTAATATAATACTTGTCTCAGTAAACACTCCAAAGGGACAGTTTACCCATACCTTGTTTCTCTTGACCAATATACTACTACCACCTAAAAATTTTCTTTTTTTCAGTAAACAGATTATATCATGTACCTTGACATTTTCGTCCATGTATAAGCTGAAATCCCAGCGGACACGTGCATTCAAACGACCCATCTGTATTGTGGCAGCTTCCTCCTCCCTGGCAAGCTTCTTCTTCTTCCAGACACTCATCTATGTCTGTAATCGGAGTGTTGGCGGAAAAAAGAAAAACAATTGTTTCATGACTAAGTGGCCTAAATCAAGAAACATTTCAACGATAATTGCCTTGCTGCATCTCAGACAACACAAAACAGAATAAAGTCATTTTAGAAAATCGTATGCTTGTGTTTGGAATGTTTGTAGTAATTGTATGATTACTCACGTCCCGCAGGTTTACTTGGATACAGACAGCAGAGCAAAGTTTAAAACTATGAACAATCCCTTGTAGAAATCACCATGCAAATGCAATTATATTTTTGGAATGGAAAAAAATACATTTTTTTCAATATAGACAAGATGCACGGGCAATATACACCATCAATGTTTATAGTGGCAATTAAAAAGGAATTAATACTTGTACAATAAAATAATTAAATGGACGCTGATGTTCCTTATAATCTTAATGTCCTGACTTTTTTAATGTGGGGTTTTTTTTTCACTTGGACATGGGAGTGTTTGTACAGTGGTCTATGATACAGGCATACCCCACATTAACATACACAGAGCATGTATGTAAAAGGAATATGTACTTAAAGTTAGGCACTAGCTTTCATCACTTATCAATGCAAGAACGTCATTGCAATTGTCAGGCCATTTCCACCAGAAAACAAGAAATGCTCAAGACATGCAAAAAGACAAACAGACGTTCTGGCGCGGAGCGAGCGTACATGAACAGAGGAACGGTTGCGGGGTAACTATGTCCTTACTCGCGAGGGTCCCTAAAGTGAAGGCATTCACTACAGTGAAGGTACTGCAAAGTATTATACAAGTAAAGTGTTTTCACAAATGGCAAATAGCAGAGGGTCCTACTGCAAGCTGTCCCTACGTTCCAGATAACCCGGAGGAACTGTTCTCTGCTTCCAGGAGGCCTAGAAGCAGGAAAGACCATGGGCTCTTTTCAGATGGCTATATTTCGTTTCTCCTAGCTCCTTGCTGGTCCAGGCTACGGTTGCAAATTCTTATCGGATGAAACAGAGACATCTGATCATAGAGATACAGATCTCTATGATCCTTTATATTATATGACCAACGATGTTCTCAGACACATTGGCCTGTATGAAATGCAATAGCTTCAAGGGGAAAAAAAACAACACAAAAACATCATCCTAATCAATTTACAGAATCTCTACTGTCTTGAATTAAAAAACAACAGTTTCTCAAATCACTTGGCTCTGCAGTCATTAACAGTATGTTGCAATGCAACAGACCACACAGGGTCTTCAATGAATCAATCATGCTTACACGTTAGTTTACTTGATTCTGAAATCTGAAAGATTTCACAACAGAACAATAATAAAGGCCATTTCGTAAAATGTTTGCTTTATATAACTTTACACAATTCATCTTTCAGATCCTATCAAGTGGAAAACATATGGAGAAACGAGAAGCAGATTTGTCTCCAAGCCTCACAAGCAGATGTTTATAATATGGTGTTTGTCTGTTTTGATTCAGCATCTAATGCATAATAGCGTAACTCTCCCGTATCGCGGAGCTAATAGCCGTAATTTTTTTAGCATATTTTTGCTTCAGTTTTGAAACTTTTCGTAAAACTAGAGATTTTTAGGTGTTTTTTTTTAGTTTGAGAAAAAAAAAGATAACTATAAAATGAGTACTTTCTGTAACAAAATTAAAATATGAGGGTCACTTCCACATTCTTTCACTGTAACACTTTATTAATTCTGATCCGTTTCCCATTCTGTGTCATAATGCGGAGTAGGTCTGGCTGGGCATTTCAGAACTTAATGGTATCTGGTTGATTAAGGTAATGTTTATGGCAATATGTCAATGAAAACCTACAATGTTCCGGACAACATATTTTCCATAAAATTATGATAAAAAAACATTCGAAAATATATGGTTAACATGATTTGCTGGTGCCTACGTTTTAAATTGTGGAACACAGTTTATGGTACATTACTTGAGTCTGTCAGGGTAGCAGGAACTACAACGAGCCCCTTTGAACTGATCAATACAAGCTTACTCCCATGGTCATACCTTAGAACTCCTGGGTCTGCCCGTGAGTTTCGGGGTTTTTATTCTTAGGGTCTCTGGTGAACAGGCAGAATCTCAGGGTCACACAGTATAGACCATATCAGCATTCCAAATGGTGAAAGGGAAATCAATGATGAAGGCAACTTAATTTACAATATATTACCCTACTGAGAAGTTAGGTTATTTATAAGGACCATTAGAAGAACCATTTGGCTACCACCATCAGTGACCTATTTGTGAAAGGCTATGATTAGGAAGAGTCTCATAAACAAGGTTCCAGGTAATCAAATGCCCCAACCCCTTTTTACCTATGATCCACCTATAGAATATTTACTTATGTGTTAGTTGGGAATTTGTAGTCTTTGTGCCTGTTGGGTTCTCATTGAGTTTTCGTTCTTTTAGTTGTGTGCAAATTACAATTTGTTTTTTTTTTAATGTTTGATTCAGATTAAATTATTGATTGCATATATGCACATAACATCTCAACATATCCCTATTTGTCCAGGAAAAAAATATATAATCTGTGTAGGTACCGAACATATTAAGGTTGAACAAACACAATAGGAAATTGGAAAGACATTTTTGGATTTTGGGCTTAAAACAGCCCAGGTTCTGAAAGTTTTTGTTGTGTTATATTTATATGTGCAAATCTTCACCTTAGAGTGGTCAGTTCTTGATATGCCTAACCGTGACAGTATCTTTAATGAATAAAAGCTGTAACATAGTCAACTAGAGGAAAAAATAAAAAGGCTGATTCATTCAGCTAACTCATCACAAAAAAAGGAACTGGCAGGTTTACTGAAGTTTTGTTTTTTTTAAAAAATAGATTGGTCTATTAAAGCCCAAATTGGCAGTCGAGTGTATAGATGAGTTGCTTCAGATAATTCAACCCAGTTATGCTGGCCTGAGCAGCTCAACTCACCCGCCAGCTCAGCGCAACACAAATCTTCCATAACAGACCCCTTTGCTAATTTGAAAAATAATGAAAATTGCTAACTTCCAAAGGTAGCAGTTGAATTAACAGAACTACCGTGTTTTCAATGTATAGATCCTCTATATTTTAGATTAACCCCTTAAGGACAACGGGCGGTCCCTAAACACATTGAAAACAATGCATTTTGAGCCCGTACATGTACGGGCTTTGTCATTAAGGGGTTAATATTACCTTCACACTGGTCTCCAGCAGGCGATACTTTGTAACCTTGATCACATATGCATGTAAAATGCCCCTCGGTATTTCTGCACTGACCATGACTGCATAGATTTGCGTGCTGGCATTCATCAATATCTGCAAAAAGGGAAAATGGGATAACAATAAAAGTTGCAATATCGGTCAATAAGCACCTAACACAATCCCAAAGTTGACTGGCATTGGGAAAGTCTTCAAAGCATTTATTTTATTTAGTACAGGGTGATAACTGGCTTTATTTTTATAAATGCATGAATATATATGCATTATCTATATTCGATAAAAGTCAATGTGACTCAGAAGCAACCTTTAACAAATTGGACATAATTGGATAAACTATATTTATCATTGCCAATACTTCAAAAAATGTATTAAACCAAGTGTCATAGCGTGCAAATTTCAGCTCATCTCCTAAAGAGCAGGCAATGTAAAATGCAATTTTAACCCTCGCAAATAAAGCTGAAGAAAAAAAAGTATAAATTAAAAAAAAAACTCAACTGAAAACTTTAGGTTTTGCTAAAGGGATGAGCTTTAAAATGCCACTGAAAAAAAGTAAAAAACTGGAGAGGAACCAATTGAGATTTATACATTAAAAATGAGTATTCTGTATTTATTACACCTAAAAATAGTGTTTAGTTGCAAGTTTCTTAAACTGTACATCACTGTACATTAAATATGTCTCGTAATTAAGGTGTGAATGCCTAACCCTGCTTAGGGGTGCTAACTTCCCTGATTTGTAGCGATCATGGCTGGTCTTAATCTAAATGCATACATTACATACCTTCACACTGATCCCTGGATGCTGCAAGCTGGAATCCCTGGTTGCAGGAACACATGAATGAACCTTCAGTATTGTGGCACTGGCCATTCAAGCATAAGTTGCCAAGCTGACATTCATCCACATCTGTATGCAGAGAAAACATGTTTAACCTTGTTAGCCACAGTTGGTGGACATGCAGGTTTCTTTGAGGTCTATCATCGGGGAGGGAGCATTTTTATCCATGCATGTGTAGCAGGAATGCATCCTCTTATCAAGAACAATGCATTAAAAAAGTATTTTTCTTTCTGGAACACTGGTGGAACAAGCAGTAGTATTTCTCTTAAAAGTTATCATTACAGAAATAAATGAAATGGAAAAAAAATAATAATTTGTCACTTTCTGTTTAATTACCTATACACTGCCTGCCATCAGAGGTTGCATCAAAGCCTGTTCGACAAGTGCATTTGAAAGATCCCTCAAGATTGGTGCAGTCGCCATTGGCACACAATGTTGACTCTTCTTGACATTCATTGATATCTGAAAGAAAGAAAGTACATGTAGATCACATCTTACAGTTCTTTATCATTAAGTGTTTATTATCGGTGTCTACTGATGGCATCCTTGTCATCTGTAGAAATTGGGCTTTCGATCCTTATCCGTATGCTATTCATCAGCAAAAAATAATAACCACAAGGTCCGTTATTTAGACTAATGTATGTGAAGGACCAAAATACATCACTTTATTGTATACTTTGGGTTTGACAAGCTGTAATACTTGTGGCATCACAAGTAAGATTTACTGCCGGACTCTGAGCTGAGTCTCTGCGGATCTTAATGAAGATTCGTTTCAGCAACCCAAAGGAAATTGATAAGGAGAAGTTGAGGCGATGAGATGGGCCAACCATAGACATGGAAGTGCAGTATCCTTTTTATTTCAGAACAACCAAAGACTTAGTAACCAAAGTTCTATAGGTTTATGCAGTAAATCACATTCATTATATATTAGGAAAGCAGAGCCTTGGTATATTTTGCCTTCTACTGGTATATAGAACAGCTCTGTGGCATTTCTGAAGCTCTGTTTCAAAGTAGGCAACATAATATACCATTAATATTGTTATTGAACAATGATTGTTTTAAAGTTCATTTATTTATTGCATTTGTCACTAAAGTCACATGCTTATGCAAGAGCTCAGAATGTTGACATGTGATATAGTGTAAGAATGATTCATTTTAGTTATGTTTTTTTAATAAACACCAGCATGTTTCCCCCTGTCCTGCTGGTATTTAAAGCTACTTACACTATTAGGTCACCAAAACTCATTGCCTGTCTGGCTGGATACTTCTCAGTGGTCATATCAGCCAAAAAAGATTGGTCATTACTGATAGATAGATAGATTGATAGATTGATAGATAGATAGATAGATAGATAGATAGATTCCGGCTGGAGCAGAGATATTTAGTCGGCCCCTCATCCTGTTCTCCAGACACCACCATTCATAGCATGAGATATGGGTCCAATTAGAAGGCCAGTGTTGTCGAACATCAGAAAGAATTAACGCAGGCCAATTAATGAAACGGCCATTAGCCACAAAAGACTTTGTAGGTTACCATATGGGACTGTGCAACAAATAATCCGATTATTTGAAGACCTCATCGTTGAAAACTATGACTGTATGGAAAGCTGTAAAGAGAACTGCTACTGTTATTACACTTGACATCTTATTATCTCTACAAGAGATACTTAGCTCACCGTAGCATCTTCCATTTAATCCTCTGTATCCTTCTGCACAAGGAACACAGGCATAAGAGCCTGGACTGTTAACGCATTTGTCATCAGGACAGGTGCTTGGAGTCAGGCATTCATCAATATCTAGCAGGAGGAAAAAAAGGGTTATTTGTAAGAAAAATCTTTAAATATTCTGCCTCTGTATGCCCTGCTCTGAGACACAGATTTATCAAACAAAGTAAAAATCTAATTTTCTCACAGCCATGTATGCAGACGCATTTCACAAGCGTGACCTGGGAGCCGATGGCGTCTATGGGAGCAACTTATGAAACCAACAGCATGCTGGGGCCCTAGGTTCAACTTCTTGATTTCAGGAGGTATTAGAAATGGGCAAACCCTGTACTCTTCTCCCGCAATAAAGGGTAAGTTGGCCATGAAGTAGAAATAGACCAGGATGGGCCCTTTATAGCAAACAGTTATAAGTTCAGCGAGCAACTCTCCCGCAAGCTCATATGAAATGTCCATGAAATAAACCTCTAAGTTACGGCTTTCGGGACTCTGCGTTGCCAGTTGACTTCTCAGTGCCCATTCCTCTGTTGCCTGTACTAATAGT
Source organism: Spea multiplicata (assembly GCA_009364415.1). NCBI lineage: Eukaryota > Metazoa > Chordata > Amphibia > Anura > Pelobatidae > Spea > Spea multiplicata. The sequence goes on from VKOC01025356.1 coordinate 20,331, forward strand.
AATTCTTCAGGGCGGCACGAGGTACAGCTGTAACCAGTCCTCAAACACCACATATATGCACATACATATATACACTGTATATATATAGTGAAGTTTTAATGTAGTAACAGACACCACTTGAAATGGAATATTCAGGCAGTGTGACATTTGAACGCTGTGAGATCAAAAGAATCTAACAGAAGATTTTTTATTTTTTTTTTGCTTCCATTAAGATTTTTTTTAGGAATACAAAACTCACAAAGCATTTCAAAGACTGACTTTGAATGCATACATAACATATGTCACGTTGTATTTACAATGGATCAATGACTGGCCATGTTAGGTATGCTTTCTCCACCACCATCCATGCAGAAATGCATTATCCTTGTTAACTCATTTGAGAATAAAAATATGCAAAGCCCTAGGACTCTAAGATCTACTGCTATCAACGCCTGCCTTTAATCTAGAAAACAATAGCAAACATAATACCCACAGCCCCAACTTGGCTAATATACATATTTTTGCAAACACAAAGGGCTATTTATACCAATTGCAGTTAAAGATGTGACTTGCTTACCTTCGCACTGCCCTCGCCTGTTCATGCGGAACCCATCAGCACAGTATTCACAACGGAAGGAGCCTGCAGTGTTGATACACAGCCCGTTCTCACATACGTTGGGCTGCAAGCACTCATTAACATCTGGAAATGAATACGAAATATATTCTAGAATATCTCCTTTTTTGTTCTGTTTGTGGGCATATCAACAAGCAACGCATTTATTTGTATACCGTAATAACACGTTATAATGATGTAACATTATCATGATTATTTATTGCTTTATATAGCGCCATCATATTCTGTAGCAATGTACAACGGGTAAACAGGACATACCGAGTAGTACTGTATATACCACAACAATTGGACTTACAGAAACACCAGGTAAGGAGGGTCCTGCCCAAAGGAGCTTACAATCTTATCATGGCATGAATCCCTCATAAGGTTATCACATGGGCCACATTTTTCTGGACGCATATAATTTTCGCATATTGCTAGCCAGTCCAGGTAAACTGTTGCCCTGAAGTGTATGTAATGTATAAACCCATATTCATGCATACTACAGGGCAGCAATTTACCTACACTGGTCAGCAATATGTGAAAATTATACGTGTCCCTGGAAAGCATGCCAGATGTGGTCACTCTACTGTCTCATCCATCACCTGATAAATAGGAGCCCCAAGCACCTCGCTTGGCTGCTTGAAAACTACTGGTGGTTATTAGGTATCACTTATGAACGAGAATAGGTGATCAGCAGGGTAGCTTTATATACAGTACATGAATATAATATACATAGTATGGTAAAGCTATTTTGCTTTCCGTTCTACTACTGTTACATTATTTCAATAATGCAGCTTACCAACACAATCAGTTCCTTGTTCATTAGCCATGAATCCTGCGGGGCAAATGCAGAGAAAACTACCCATATTGTTTTCGCAGCGGCCATGTGAGCAGCGATAGGGAGCCATTTCACATTCGTTGATGTCTGTAAAAAAAAAAAAAAGGCAATTTATGTTTAGATCTTCTCTAGATCCAACGGTGAAACAGTAATAGGAAAGCCTGATATGTTTAATTAGCAGTGATCGCCTTTAACCAGCCTGCTCAAAACATAAAAAAAAGGGAAAAAAGAAAAAAAAATACAGCGCTGTTGTTGCTTATATATGTAAAAATAAATAAATAAACAAATATTAAGTGAATAAAGTGTATATTCAGTGAATGTGTATTAAGTGAAATCAAAAGGAGACCCCCCTACTGTTAAAAAAACAGCTCTATTGTTTTTTTTTTACCAATTTTTCGCTATCCGTGGGAGAAATGTAGCAAAATACTAGCCAATATGTAGATATTTATATGCCCAAGATTTGTTTGAAGCAAAAAGGAATTCGAGGCAAGTGTTAAAGGCATATGAGGACTAATATTTATGTCCGTACCATCGATGGGTGTGCTATGAGCTGCCACACATGTAATGGGGAGCAAATGACTACAAATGACTACTACTATTGGCATCAGTAGATCATCAATTAGAGTACTGGGTCCCCAAGAATGTGGGGACCCCTAGGCACCTGTCTACTATGCTTAATGGATAATCTTTCACAGCTTTAAGCAAGGCATAAAATGAATAATAATGCATCTCACCAACACATTTGGTCCTCTCCTCATTCAGCTTGTATCCGGCAAAGCAGATACATGTGTATCCTTCTGGGAGATTGACACACTGCCCCTCCACACATATATGAGGATCGACGGCACATTCATTGATCTCTATCGGAAACATAAGCACAAAAAGAAATGCATGCAACAAATCCCAATGTTTAAAGCATTTTTCAATCATACCAAGTGCATGTTCCATCAATTTTGGGACATCTTAGTGCATTTCCATAAATTGGGGGGTTGTTATTAAAAAAGCTGGAGACAATTTCAGTTTATATTTATGGTATTTCCACAGTATTTCTACTATGCTGTAGATTTAGTCTCTTCGTCGCCAAAAAAAAACCTTGCTGGCCAAAATATCTACTCTCGGAAAGTTATAGCAAATGCTAAGAGATCTTTCGAAGCCAGTGGAAGGATCGATAAAAGAAGAAGTGACCAATTCAATTCAGACTCTAGGCGTTTGCTATTTTCCATGAATGGGAACGCTAGAATACTAGTGAGTATAACCTTGAATTTGCTTCGTGATTCATGGGATTTTAACAAAATTGTCTTCCCAATGTATTTCCACTGATTTTATGTATTGAAGAGATACTGTAAATTGTCAAATGTAAAATACGGTTAATAGTCTCCTATTCATGTAGCGTAGAGGAGTATTTTGTAATAAGGCATATTCCTATAACATAACTAAATTACACATCATAACAACCAATTATCCATGCTTAGGCAGAAACATAAAGCAAAAACAACATTTCCATATGTAAGACCCGGTAAAAAAATGGTTGTAATAACCACAGCTCTGACACAAGTCTTTACACAATATAAATAAAAGAAACAGATGTGTCCACCACATGGCAGACTTTAAATCTGTTTTTTTAATGTCAACATACCCAAACTTATATAAAAACCAGTTTTAAACGCCCATTGCTTACCCGTGACTTGAGTAGGGGCAATTACTTGGCTTGCACTTGATGTGGAAACATCTGGGGCAATTGCAACAGGAACTGGTGGAGATGATTTCTCAACAACAACTGAAAATTGTTCAAAAGCAAAAAAAAAGGAATATCAAGAATGTTTTTCTGCTTAACATTTTACAATTTTAAAATCACCTAAAGAGCATGTTCCCGATAATTTTCATCCCAGACGCCTCTCGTAATATAACACATTATTATTACTATGTTACATTTTGTAATATAAGGAAAAGAATTAAACATTGAATATTATTGACCTTTAAAGGTCTACAAAGATTATTGTTCTAGTCTTAAAGAGAGTCAAGGCAAGATTGTGGAGTAAACAGCTGGAGTATGAATTTTGTCATGGAATCATTTCTACCTGGAAACTGAGGTTCTAGGTTAATGGTTGAAATTCCGGGGGAAAGCTGAGGCTGTCCACGGTCCACTATATGTTTGTCTTTTTCTAATGTTACAAGTTCCTGTGACAATACGAAAAAGCAATGAAAAACTGCAAAAAACAAGGTCAGCAGATACTATAAATCAAATGTAACAACAACAACCAAAAGCTTCTCTTTCTTGAATGCTACACTTAACTGCTATATATATATATCTCACAGAATGTAGTGCTCAGAGGAGACCTGTAAAGTCACTTCATGTAGGATCTTCTCTCCAGATACATGCTATTTAGTTAGTATTGCCCTTTTTAAAATAAATCTGAAGGTAAATTAGAATCATTAACTGAAAAAAAACAGGTAGCTTTACAAGTATGAGGAAAGCTGACTTTAATGCGTGAATCAGTAGTAAGTATGCAGAATTAGTGATCCACAAAACTGGGTGACCTTGTACTTTATCTTTTTAATGAATTAGACCTATGACAAAGAACTGTTTACCTGTTCAGAATTTGATGCAGAATCTGTAGGAAAAATAACAACAAAACAAGATTAATACATCAAGCAGATGTCCCAAGGATATGTCTGCTGTGTTATATGTTGTATCTGTATGTGACAATTACCACTGGTTATTATAGAAAACCAATGGGTGAATAAACCTAGATTGTTGTTTTACAAAAAAAGATATTTTCAGGAAAGGATTTAAACCTACCAGGGTCGCTCTGCATGATGGGTGCTCATTAAATCTATCTCCTATTCCCTTATTCCCTTCCTCAGTTGTAAAATATGTTTCAAAAGAGTGAAAGATTTCGAAAAAGGGCATTCATGTAAGATGGGGAAGTTTAGTGGGATTCGGCGAAATGTCATCTTCTCAACAAGAGAATAGAAATGTACAAATACTGTACCTTATGGGGCATTGAAGTGTATGGGTGCCTGTGGGATGCACACTTGTAGACTTCATGTAAGCACCATATAGTTGTGTGTATATACTGATGCATGTTGACACAGAGAAGTTGTAGAGAGGTTTTTCAGTATACCTCTTCTGCCACTTTCTCTGACATACCACGTGCCTCTTACCTTCCTTTGCCGACTCATCAGGATCATTTTTTTCGGCCACAGATAATGCTTCTATAGGTTCTTCCTTTGTAATGACCGGTGTACGGGTTGTTCTAACTGGAGGTTGTACAGTGTAAGTTCTAGCTGGTGGTGGGACTCGTACTACTGGCATTGTGTAGCCCATTCCACCTGGGCAGATCTCCTTAAAGGCAGCTTAAATGAAGAAGAAAATAAAACAGTCATTAGTTCAACTGTAGCCAATAATCCCACTCGGGGATGAAATGCTAGAAGTGTTATGTATCCCTGTTTTTAATATCATCCAAGAATGATCATAAAACATTTGTAGTTAAAAGTATTTAACACATGCAGTATGCTCTAGAAGACCATCCTGGGTCTTATTAATCTCCCACGTGAGACACATAAAACACATTTCCATATTATTTTATGGATAAAACGCATCAAAGTGGCTAAAATGCAGGATATAAATGTCCTTCTCTATGGTGCAATGCTCAATGGCACGTGGAATTATACGGCCCCAAGACAGGAAGACCTCTACTTAGAGACAAGCCACTTACCCTGTTCCTAACTTGATAAACTATTGCTTCGGGGAATAAATGGAAACTGAATACAGATTCCTTTATATGATTGATTTTCCAGGAACATTGTCAAGATGAAATTTCTAAGGAAATCAATTACTTCATATAACCATTTTGTCAGAAATCCGACTTAATGTCTTTACACTGGTATTCTCTTTACACCTTAGGCCCCTATAATTAAATGTACATGTTATATATATATATATATATATTATATATATATTATATATATTACAATGCAGAGACTGACACAAACGGGAGAAGCGTTACAGGGCTGGATTATTTACAATGAAAATGGTAACGGTGCTGCACTTTTTAGACAAAACAATACTTGCTAGCATGTAAAGCAAATTATTATGTATGCCATCTGTCTTTCTTATGAATAGCCTGCTGTTGATGCACATGACAGTAAAGTGTTTCCAGCAATAAATATGAATAAGTCAACATTTTACATGAATAAAGGGTTAATCGTGGTCATTTAACAGTAAAAACATTGAGTTTGATGGCAGATAACATCCATTCGGCCCATCTTGTCTCCCCTTTTTTCCTGCTGTATAGACCCAAACTTTCAGCAGTTTTTGGGTCTTGTCTTGGATTCAGTACTAGAATCAATGTTCCTGATGCGGCATTTAAATAAATTGTTGAAATCCGCAGTGTAAGTGGAACTGCACCTTTAAAAATGCAGTATTTTTAGTTTTGATAAAAACAACTCTGAATTCTTCTAATAGTCCTTATCACATATGTTAACACTCTAGTCCGCCATTGTTTACAATTGCGCCCCAAATCACATTCTTTACTAATAATTACCAAAAAAGAATTGTTGTTTATTCTTTGTTTCAATACCCATAACATAAAGATGTGTTGTAAAAAAAAATTGATTACGTTTCACTTTGAGAAGTGTAATTTCTGACAAATAAAGAGAAGTGTTTATATATTAAATCAAACTAAATGTATATCTGACTCAAGCAAATGCACCTCGACCGTTCAAACATCAGATGGAAGCCAACTTTACATCCAAACATGTTAGAAAAAATCCACAATGCAAACTAACTTTCATCTGCGGTGACATATATACAAAATACATATGAAAATATATGCCTCGCTGGGAAATTGCTGATTAATTGAGCAAGAAACAAACAGAATTGAACGTTCCCATGCCATGGTTTTTATATACAGTTTCCTGTAAAGTGGAGGCAAGTAATTGCTTAAAATTTGCAACTGAGAAAAAAGTTCTTTAGAGTTCAATGACCCAACTTCCCAAAATTCATCAGTTGGCACTGCTGAACAGACCTCCACTGCAAATCTAACGGATTCACCACGCAACACTCTGAAGCTAAGTTCCAAGGTGACTCTTCCAGTAAGATTGGTGGTTGACCAGGGCTGGACCTTCCTGTCTGTTGTCACATGCCCCGACACAGGTGTCCCAGTTTGGACACCTGAAATGTTTGGGGGTATGAAACATTAATAAGATTAGGGTCCCACTATACTTGTACCTTTACCCTTAAATCATGGTATTGGCAGTTTTAGAGTTGAAGGAATGAAGGCTCCTTATTCTTCAAGCTTGAAGTCTCCTTATTCTCCTGGTGGGAGAGTGATATTTGGAGCTGGTAGGGGGAAGCTCTTGGTGAGCCATTGAGGAACGGTATTAGAACGGTTTTATAAAACTAGGCTACACTTTGGAGCCCCTGGGAAGTTGTTTAGGTGGAACTTTGTTTGTTAACGTGCAAACAGTTAACATTTTTACTTACAGTGACTCAAGACTTCATATTTTTAATTTCGTCAGTGTATTCACTCATAAATATAACACAATAATTACCTTTCAGGATTGCAATTTTTGACCTTTAAACTAATTATATTTTTGCCTGTATCCTAAAAGAGGACACCAAGTCAGTAACTTAATGAGAGCAAACTATATAAACAGAATTTACAACGTATCATGGAACTAGCTGGTAGCGATGATTAATGTTGACAACCTTTAGGAAATTGAAATATCATTTCAATGTCATTTTACCTTTTCCTGAAATCAGAGTATGAGCCCTCAAAACTATAACCGCTATTATTTAAAATGAATTTTTTGTTGTTGTACAAAATACTATTCAAACCACATTCTTCTAAAATTTCCATTCATGTCTCTAGCCATAACTTTCAGTCTAGGATTTCCATTAACTACACTTTCCTTTTCCTCATGAGAACATATATGAAAATATTTTATTGTAGTTTCCAAAAAATTACTATTTTGTTCTTTTATATAAAATGTAATTACTGCCTTTATCGATGCAATCTGTGGACCTCACGGGCATCCTGATCTGTCTTTATTCTATATCTCAGTATAAGGTAAAATTTTGCCCGTATGTTAGAAAGAAATGATTTATGAGATTGTGAGAGGAGCCAAATGATTGGCTTATTTTTTTATGAATATATTTGAATGTGTTTAACATATAACAAGCGCCTGAGACTCTTCTAGATGCATATTTTTATTTTCATAAGGAAACGTACATTGGCCACTCCTTACCTGTACCAAGAACGGGACATTTCTCACAATGGGGTCCCCATGCTTTGCCCACACTGCAACAGCACAGCTGCCTGGTGAGCTGGACAGACAGAGGGTGCATACATTGCTTTCCTGTGCTGACAAGGCGGTAGCAAGGACCTTTCTCTTCAGACACCAAAGGATTATCAGCTGTAGGAGAAATAAGAAAAAAAATTATTTTAAAAAAACCCAACAATTATACGTGATTGGAAGGAAAGATGGCGCAAAACATTTTTTGCCTGCCCACATCCTATGGGCTTTAAATGCACCCACATTAAATGTGTGGCATCTCTGATTAGCCAGTGTACATTAGCCTTGCCAAGAAAAAGTATGTAAGGGCCAAAAGTGTTCTTGGCTGTCTAATACCCAGGTCATTCACATCTTATTCTACACCATGTAAAATAAAGGTAATATTTATACTTTTAGAGAAGAATTGAATCAAACTCGCAGAAAAGTGCAAGAGGAAGACCCCTAATTGTTAGGTTTTTTTATTGAATTCATTATGTTTCATAAGTAATGGCCAAGACCAATGGCCAAGTGGATATGAAAAGTCTACACATCCCTGTTAAAATGGCAGGTTCTTGTGATGTTAAAGAATGAGACAAAGATAAATCATGTCAGGACCTTTTTCCACCTTTAATGTGACCTATAACGTGAACAATTCAATTACAAAAACAAACTAAAAATCTTTGAGGGGAAAAAAACCAAAAAACTCACAATAACCTCTTTGCATAAGTGAGCACACCCTCTTATAACTGGGGCTGTGTTCAGAATTAACCAATCACATTCAAACTCATGTTAAATAGAAGTCATTGCACACTTGCCATCATTTAAAGTGACTCTGATTCATCACAAATAAAGTTCAGCTGTTCCAGTAGGCAGGGCCGGCCCTACAATGGGGCCAACTGGGGCAATTGCCCCAGGCGGCACTTTAGAAGGGGCGGCACTTTGCCGCCCCAAGCGGTTTTTTTTTGAAGCGGAAGAGAGAGAGAGGGGCGCCGAGTGGTTTTCGCTTACCCGCTCGGCGCCCCTC
>VKOC01025357.1:0-23932 GCA_009364415.1 Spea multiplicata
GAGGGTCTGGAGACCATCTAGCGAACTTTTTCTTCTTTATTGTTTAATTTCCCAGGCCTCCGCCATTTTGCTGATGGCGAAGATCACCGGCAGCTGTGGCTGTGACCGTCTAGTACTTGGATAGAGAGCTGGTTAAAAGACAGATTACAGAGGGTGGTTGTAAATGGCACATTTTCCGGCTAGATAAAGGTATTAAGTGGAATTCTGTCCTTGGGCTAATTACTTTTTATTGTCAGGGTTTTGACTTACCTTCATGGTTTTCCTCCTCTTTCTCTTATATCCTCTGAACCCAGCTAACCCCTCCTCTTCCTTCAGGCTATGCCTGTGTATATTCTTGAAAAATCTTTGTTTTTTGTGTTCGTCCTTGTTTTTGCATCGTGCCCACCATTTCTTGAGAGAGGAGGAGGGACATTGATTGAGTGAGCTGATCTCCGTTTGTCCAATCAGCTCACTCTTGTGACATCATGCATTAAATAACACCTATTAAATGTAAAAATACATAAATTAATTATAGATATTTAACCAGAGCACTATTACTATCCTTAGCCTTCAATTAACCCTATAACTCTCAGTCTAAGCTTATTTTGAGCTTTTGACCCACTTTCTTCTATTTGCATACCTTTCAACAGTCTTGAATTTCAGACAGCACTGTTTTTTCCCAGTCCTGTCCCATCAAGTTCCGGTAAAGTAGGTATGCAAATGTAGGTAGAATAAATATGAAATAACTTTAATAATATAATAAGACATTAACCCATTATTTTTAATAACATCTATTACATTTAAAATTAGGTAATAAATTAACAATAGATCTTTAACCATACCATACCAGTGCATACCTGCCAACAGTCTTGAATTTCAGACAGCACTGTTTTTTTCCTGTCCTGTCCCATCAAGTTCCGGTAAAGTAGGTATGCAAATGTAGGTAGAATAAATATGAAATAACTTTAATAATATAATAAGACATTAACCCATTATTTTTAATAACATCTATTACATTTAAAATTAGGTAATAAATTTTTTTTCCTGTCCTGTCCCATCAAGTTCAAAGTAGGTATGCAAATGTAGGTAGAATAAATATGAAATAACTTTAATAATATAATAAGACATTAACCCATTATTTTTAATAACATCTATTACATTTAAAATTAGGTAATAAATTAACAATAGATCTTTAACCATACCATACCAGTGCATACCTGCCAACAGTCTTGAATTTCCCAGGACAGTACTGTTTGTTTCAGTCCTGTCCCGTCAAATTCAGGTTGTAGGATAAGTATGCCATTTTAGGTAAGTTACAAGTATGAGGCAAGTATGTAAAATTGGTCTTAACTTCCCTATTCAACTTCTTCTACTTGTTCATTTATTGATTTCATCACCGCTTCACTGCATTTCCATGGCAACTGGTAGAAAACAAACATAAAAAATATCTGAAGATTATATATAAATATTTGCCCGAAACGAACAAGGGAAAGAACGAATATTAATAGAATCCGTACATTTTTTTTCACCAACACGCACACAAACTTGAAGACTTTGCCAGTGCCCAAGTCTATTTTATGCCACAATGCACAGAAGTTCTCAGGAGCAGCCTCCCACCAGCGCTCTATGGCTCATATCTGATGGGGTCCAAGACTGCAAACGTTAAGCGTTAGCCTTGCTGAGGTGTTGCTGAGGTTTGTGTGCCCTGCACTAAATGGTTTCTTCTGTCATGCTTTATATGGATGTTTTTAAGGAGTTCAAAGACCATGTATAAAATTTTTTTGTTTTTTTCCCTAATTTTGATTTATTACAATTTGTGAGTTCCGACTGCAAACCTCATTTACATTCGGAAGTTGGAAGACTCGCAAGCAGTTTGGGCACCTTAGATATTCAATAACTACAGATGGATCCCGCATACCAAAAGTATAAACTCCATATTGTCCATATGACTCACACTTCTACATGTGTTCACGTGTCATGTTTCACGTGTACCAATTTCTGGTATCCATAACTGCAATACTAAGATATCCTAGTGTGATCTTGATATTATTATGTTATTATGTTTTTGACCCTTGGCTTGCCTGACTATTCTCTTATACGACAGATTGATCTTCTAGTGTACCATACCGGTTCAGTGAATTGACCTCTGGCTTGTATGACTACCTGTTTTTTGTATCAAAACCAACTATGTCTGACCATCTGCATTAGTCAGCTTGGGGGTCAACTCTTTGTTAGGTGTTTCAAGGCTTAAGAAGTTTTGCAGTGAGTCTTTTTCAGTGACGACGGACATGACGGCAAGCATAAAATGATCCTCTCTAAAGCCTGAGAAAGATATCGTTGAGGAAGAGTAAGTCTTGGAAGTTCTGGGATGTAATCAATGGCCCTGGCGGCCCAATGTCGGCCTTATCAGGTGGAGAAAAAATCCCTTGCACAAGATGGGTGGCTGCATCTGGTTGATATGTATACAGTTACATAAATATGTATAGAGTTATCTATACATGTATGAGTTATCTATATATTTTTTCAAAAGCTTGTATTGATATACATTGTGCAATATTAGAATGTGAGGAGTATGAATAATACAAGGTTAAATGTGTTCTGCTGAATCTGCTGTGAATCACACTTTCTTTCTATTGAACTAATGTGGAAAATTGTAATGTCTGACTTTCCAAAATGAATACAATTTAATTAGAAAACTTAGTTCATTAGAAAAGAATATATCTGTAATTCAGCTCTTTATAATTTATGAATGCATGTTTATGTAATTTATAATGGCATAATACTCCATATAGTAATCTCTAATTTACCATAGAAATCTGTCCTTTTTTGTCCTTTCTTTATGTTGTATTTCTCATAAACATAATGTAAATACATTCTTTATATCAATATAATTAAGGTCATCTTTTGCATGTGTTTCTCTGATTGTAGATCATCTAAGATAATGCTTTCATTTCATGGTAATACCAATAAGCATCACATGATGTAGACAAATCTCAAATACATTATTCCCAGTGAACTAGGCAAATCTGTACTCTCTGACCCAAATACAACATATTTGGTAGATAGCCGTATGTCAAAATCATAGTTTACCACATCAGTCCTTTGACTGATTCTTCAATTGAAGGAATACTTGAATATTTCAAGTGGTGGCTAATTTTTTTAAAAATGGATAACTACAGATATATTTGTAAACTACTCTTACAGTAATGCTATGGCTTAACAATACACTAATTCTTACGGAAACAGCTGGATACACAATGTGCCTTATTAAAGCCAAAAATAGGGTGTGTATTACTTGTAGAATGATACTCACACCCTTGCCAATCCTTTTCCTAATATACCTTCGTATTATTAAATAGTTGCTTAAAGAGTATGGTGATGACTTTATCAGACCTATTAAACTGAGTTGAACAAATTGCAAAATTGCAAATCAAGAATACTGGTATCTCTACTCAGGGGTGTACCTACAGTATTTGGCACCTGGGGCAGATCATGTATGTGGCACCCCCCTTTAAAATGTAAAGACACCCACAAGAATATTTATTTCACTAATTTGTAAACTGTATGTCAGCTGGAAGCATAGCAATCTGAAAAAATAAATTATAAACTTTTAAATAAATTAAATATGTTTAAATAAATACAATTTACTGACAGATATGTTACAGCATAACTCCTATCATTATATACTGAGCCAGGCATTGACATGGTAGTCCTCTGCCCCTGAAACTGTCAGCCTGCTTGCGCCACTGCTGCCCCTGTAACCGGCAGCCTGCCTGTGTCACCACTACCTCTTAAACAGACAGCCTGTCTGTGTGCCCTCTGCCCCTGTGGCAGCCTGTATGTGCCACCTCTGTCCCTGAAACACTCTGCCTGTGCCACCCTGCCCCTTAAGCAGTCTGTCTGTGCCACCTCTGCCCATTAAGCAGCCTTACAATGCCACCCACCCCTTAAGTAGCTGGCCTGTGCCACCCCTGTCCCTTAAGTAGTCTGCCAGTGCCACACCTGCCCCTTAAGCATCCTACATGTGCCACATATGCCCCTTAAGCAGCCTACCTGTGCCTCCTCTGCCCCTTGAGTAACCTGCCTGTGCCACCCCTGCCCCTAAAGTAGCATGTCTGTGTCACCTCTGCCCCTTAAGTAGTCTGCCTGTACCACCCTTGTCAGTAACGTAGCCTGCCTGTGTCACCCCGCCCCTAAACACTTATAACATACATTAATTCACTCACTTACCCTCCTGTACCTCCTCACCTCTCCTGCAGTTTTCACTGGTCCATGAGCTTGCCGAGCAACACTTGGTCCTCACAGATGTCTATGCTGCCAGATGCCTGGCTAACGCAGGCCTACACACTGTGATTCACAGCGGTAAGCTGCGGGCCCCGTTAGTCAGTCATTTTGTTTCCCTGTAGGTGGCACCTCCCTTATGAATGGAACCTGGGGAGGACCACGCCCCCCCTTAGGTACACTACTGTCTCTACTAAACCCTACAACATGGTCCTACCTGGTCTAATATGGTGGGAGTTAGCCATGGGCGTAGGAACCCCTAAAAATCTGGGGGGGGCAGCATTTTCCTCCATCAGATCCCCACTTTCTCCCCATCTCTCACACTATCTACCCCTTCTCCCCCTTCTCACACTATCTACCCCCTCCCTACCCTCCCTTCTCACTAGCTACCCTCTCCTATCGCCCCCTTCTCACTAGCTACCTCTCCCTACCCTCCGTCTCACTAGCTACCCTCTCCCTACCCCCCCTTTCTCACTGTCTACCCCAGGGGTGTCCAAGTTTTTTCTGCAGTGGGCCACTTCATCAGAATTGTATACGTGCGTGGGCCGCACTCATTTTTCACTATGAGAAAATATGGCCTTTAATAAAATATGCAGATTAAAATAAAGTTAATGACACAAAACCTTTACTTTTCCTCTCACTGATTTCTGGGCCTAGAAAGTTTTGTGACTACAAATTCAGGATAATTGAAAATGAAATAGTTCTGTTTATTCTAGGGATGCACCAAAATGAAAATTCTGGACCAAAACATTGACGGTTCACTTAGCCAAAATCGAAAATAACCCCCCACCTTTAAAAACAATAATAAAAACTCACATTTTAGATAAAAGTAGGTAAAAGCTGGTACAGGGTGGCTGTAAGTGATGTGCAGACCCCATATTGCTGGCAGCATCAATACACAAGGGGGCAGCTAGCTAGGTTTCAGCATGTACTGGCTGACTTGGCATGATAGGAGCGTGCTTGCTAACAGCAATCACAGTCCCATCATGCCTAGGTTCCAGCACTTACACATCCATGCTATCACACACAAACTCATTCATTCATTCATATACTCATTAATTCACAGATTTATTCCCTCAATCACGCAGACTTCAGCAGGGGGCGCGGCCTATGCGCTCTCTGGTACTGCACAGAGGAAGCAGGATGTGATGTCACGTGAACTCTGCTGGGTTCCGCTTCCTCTGTGCAGTACAGAAGACCCTCCCACAGGTAAGTAGCAGGGCTCGAGGTGCGGACCGCATAAGATCGGTTGCCCTGGCTGCTGATCTTACGAGGTCCGCACCTCGAGGTCTCGCGGGCTGCATTTGCGGCGTTTCTATTGGGGGGTTCCTACGGCCCTGGGGGGGATTTCTTCATTATCGTTCCCCCCCGCATGAATTACTGGGGGGATCTGTCCCCACCGGTTCCTATGCCCATGGAGTTAGCTTCTGCTTTAACCACAGAAGTGTCAGGAAATATCGTGCAACCACTTAGACTCAGGGTAATGAACACTGAGACGTCAGAGCAGATGTTCAGGCCTAATCTGAATATACTCAAAAGTATATACACTACTGTGGAACTATAGTAGTATAAATGCAAATAAGCCATGGTAGTAATAGACCAGAAGCCAGGAATGTCAGTCCATACATTATCCAGATGCAGCAGCATTGCAATTCAAAATACATACTAGGGGCCAAACAAGGGCATCCAAAAGACCAGACACAGGAAACAGAGTATCAGAATACAACAGACAAAGTGCTTGTCAGAGCAATGTAGGCTAGTCAAAACAACAAGAAGTTTACATATCCTAAGCTCTACAACTCTCCTGTAAATTCATGTAAGGGAATCACTTTAAAAAGAAGTTCCAGCTTGTGCATGAATCATATACCTGCCTGAGCAATGGAGGACCACAAGAAGAGCAGTTCTCTAGGAACCGTCACCTGCCAATGGAGCACCCCTAATAGTTCAGGGACATTTAGTCTAGGGTATCCAGACTTGTTCAAATGGATACTTGATTTCATATGCAGTCTACTAGATATAGACAGCTACACTGGCGTACAGAAAACTGACAAGAGTTTATATTCACTAAAGAGGGAGTTGGCAGCTTCATCTTCCTACCTTCACTTTACATTATAAAAGACTAAGAAGAATAGCTTGGATCATCCTGGATGAAGCATAGTTACATTAGTGAAAAATTTTGAAAGTTGCCTCACGATGCAATATACAGAGCCAAGACCTCCATTTTTGTAGGGAAGTTACTAAGACTGACACTTCATGATGTTTAACGTCTCCTGCAAACTCTCCAGCCAGCCTCCTGCTTTAGTAAATAAATCCTGTTACATTACCTAAGGACAAACATTTTTAATGTTGGAATTAGAAAAATACAGATGATTTAGAAGTTATTGTCTCTTTTAACCTTATAGTTATATGGAAAGGATTACAGGTTATCAGATTTTCATATGACATTTCACATATTTGGATTTTTGTACAAAACAAATAAAATAAGGTCAGTTGGCGGAGTAGACCCCCAGAATCTCCAGTTAAGGGATACAAAACATGCAGTGAAATGTGTTTATTTAATTTCCTAATGTATTTAAACTGTTTTTAATTATTGTTCTTGGATTCCAGTTTACAAAGAAGCAATGTCCCAGACATATTACACAACTAGACTCTTGTCAGTGTCATAATTAAGTATAAACTGTGATTTTGGTTTAAGTTATTTGATTTTGCTCATAGCACATAAAAGGTGGGGGAAGGCTGTCCTAGAAAACGTCATGAAAACTGAGGAGCTGCCCAATGACAAGCAAAAACTCTTTCAAATTGCATGTTATTTACAACATACCTGAGTCACGTTAAATCTTACTTTTTTTATTTAGTTGCTCACCTATTTGGCAGGATAGACTTGCGTGTGCTACTTCACTTTTTATAATTAATGAAGGCGTATATTTACTGTTGTGTGTGAATTATAATGCTTTAAGAGATTTATATAGGATTATGAAAGCATCATGCAATCTATGACTATTCCTAGCATTATATTGGGTTAGTTTAGTAAATAGTCACACTGTGATAAAATGTTAAACTTCAAAGACGTAGAAAAACAAATTAAGTGCTAATGGTTTTACCGTCACAGTTCAACTATAATTAAACTTGGTAGTAGGCACACATCAGCTTTGATTACAATTGTCACTAGTGCATCCGACAGATGAGTACACATCATTAAAATTTCCAGTTTACCCACTTTCATTGGTGTCATCTTCTACAAACTCCCACTGTCGGTATTCACAAACGAACTGCTGACTCTTCTACCTGATTAGCAAGTTACCTTTATAAAATAGGTAAATTTAATAAAATAAAAATCTGTTTTATTTTGTCATCTTATCAAAACAATAGGAAACAGGAAATAACATGCAGCTTGTCAGTTACAACAGGGGGGCATCTGACAATATAATACAGGCTATAAGCACCTATAATTTACAGACTAAAACTAGATAACAAGAACACAAAAAAAGTATTAAAATGATAAAGAAACAATGGGACTGAATTATATTATACACATCTTGTTCTTAATACTAAACCTAATGTTAATTAACAAATTACTCACCAATTTAACCAATTTATCACTAATACCAATTAACAGTAATATATATATATATAATATATATATATATATATATATACCGGTATATATATAAAACCTGTAAGGATCAAATAAAGCAGATCAAGTAAAGTAGACCAGAACACCGAACACTTAAAACGATGGGGAAAATATTTTGTTATTAAAGTCAGTAGGAATACAGATCATAATCACAAGTAAATACATGCATTTGATTCTCTTTAAAATTGATCATATGCACGGAAATGTAAGGGATTGGCTGTAGACTGACTGTTCGTGTCATGGAGCGGTCAGCCGCAACAACCCCCCCCCCAATCTATCCTTGCACAGCAATGCAGATTTTTTTTTTAACAATTACATAACAGATGTGTCTAAGGTCCAATGGGACCATTATTTCATGAAGTACCTGGTACGTCATTGGTCCTGAAGCAGGGCAGGCCCAAGACATTCTGCTGCCTGGACTGTAGATTGTAAGCTCGTTTGAGCAGGGCCCTCCTCACCTGTTGTCTCTGTAAGTCAAATTGTTATGTTACATACTACTTGTTATGTCCTGTCTACCCATTGTACAGCGCTACGGAATTTGATGGTGCTATATAAAACAATAAATGCTAATAATAATAACGAAATGCGCCCTTCCCCCACAAAGACATTGCCCACATCCATTATGGTATATCATATAATATCATACTAATACTAAACTTACCAGGAAGTAAGAATTTACATGCAACAGTACCTTGTATATATCCATAATTATATGAAATACCATTATATGAAATTCCAAACCACAAACTCGGGTATTCATTTTTTTTTCTACAGCTTTATTTATATAAAGTTACATTTTTTTATTATATAGCAAAACAGTTTGTCATTGACAGGCAACAAGAACAATATTGTTATATACTGTAAATATATTACATTATATACATTATTGTGGAGTACAGGTATGTTTTTATTAGCTTCAGCTTAGCTGTCTACTAGCAACAGTTACAGGAGGTATTAGCTGTATGCGCAGATCAATGAAGGCATTTTGAAACAGGGAAGACAAATTTTTGCAGGTATACTCCAGCACACCCTTTGGAGACTGTGACATATTTTGAGAAGCTTTCAGTTCATCATTGAGATCGATTTCTTGCATTTTATCATGGGACAAAACTCTTTCCAATTTTTTGTGCCCAGCTGGAGTTTGTCTTTGATAAGTGCTTCCTTGAGTTTTGGAATCTAGCTCACGTAACAGCGCAACTTAGTGGAGGGGGCCTTAAAAGAGCTAGGGTTAGTAACAGAGCTGGTTAGGGGTAAAAAAACAGGGAGCCATTTTGTGTCATTCAATTATTCTAATTAGTTTTTCACACTTGTTTTTGTCCATCCTTGTAGTGTTCAGCTTCAGGCCTGGAAAGCATTTTTTTCCTTTGTCTTGCAGGTCACGGAAATTTCAGAAGTGGAGGCTCTACTAGAGGGAATCTGGTCAGCAAAGAATGGACGCAGAGCTGGATGGCTAAAAGAGCAGCTAGGCCCATTGTTGGCAGCATCGGAGCCTACCACAAGGGAGTCAAGTCAACCCGCCGTGTTCGATCTAAGTGATCATGAGTTTATTTACATTTCACACAGAGATTGACATTTTCAGTTTTTAGAACCCATTTTCAATTTGTATTGCATACTTTTAAATATATTTAATAAAGTCTTCTTCATCTGGTATTAACTGTGTTGACCAGGCCTCCCAGAGGCTTGCATCATGTGGGCTGCCTCTCACCTGTTCCACCAATCAGGGGTGTGCTTGTACACAGAGGCTCTGCCCTTTCGCAGAAGCAATTCGTGAGGCCTGTTTAACAAAGCTAAAACCGGGGAAGAGTGAACGAAGAAAGACAGAAGAGAATGAGGCAAGAGAAGAAGCAGAGGTGTGGGAAAGGAGACAGGGACACAGAAGCGGTCGGCAGAGAAGGGAAACATTGAAAGAGCATGAAATTGTAAGAGTGAATGAGAGTGTGGGTGTTTTGATATTTTAAAGTATGGATGGGACATGTGGGAGGCAAATATAGGATGAGCCCCAGGTTCCAAATACTCTACATATGCCCCTGCTAAAGAGACCACATTGGGTGTATTACAGATTATGTCATTGGTCCCAGAATTGTATTTTGGCAACTGCTTGTTCTTCCTAATGCTGTTTGAGATATTGTGCTTTGTTTTATGTGTCTTGAGGTGTTGAGGGCTGATAATTTTAAAACTAATTATACCAACACCCCCACGACTACACCACATGTTTCTGACGCACTCTCCACTTTGCTTTAGGATGGGACACTACTCCACGTGTGGTAGAGATCAGCAAGATCAAACCCATCTGGTCATACTTTTTTAATAAATTGAGCATTGGAGTACCGCTACAACCAGAACCTTGGACGGCTCTTCTCTGTAAACACTACCAGCTCATTGATTGATATTCCAAATATGTACTGTGGTACTACTGGCTAAAGTCTGAAAGACAGATATTCCCATGGTCCATAACATTGAAGCTAAAATGGGGCATGTCGTTAGAATGGAAATAAAGTTTTGCTGGCCAACACGTCTCTTCAAGTGTCTGAATGACAGCCAAGACATGGCAGGCCTGCATTAAGTTATTTGTCTTGACCCCTTCCAAGGGGTACTTTAAATACTGGAGGTTTTTTTTGCCATTTTTACCATATGTTGGTTCAACCATGATTCCCCTTTTCTTTGTTTGATGTAACCACACACCTTAGACCTTTTTCTTTTTCTTGAATCCAAAACTTAATAATAAAATGTGATTTTAATTTATTTTACTGTTGTAATAGCACTACATAATCTGCTGGCACTATATAAAAAAATTTAATGTATATAAAAAAAACAACATGTTTTATGTAATTTTGCTTAAGGTTTCTTTTATACAGTTGGTGCCGCTGCTGAACAATAACTCAGCTTTTGTCTGGCAACATTCCCTGATTAGTAATACACCACATAGATAGTTTTCTTATGTTGTAGAGGGCCACATCATCTGACATATAAAAAAAATCATGTGATTTGGTATTTACATAATAATGGTGTATAACACATTAAAGTAATTTTTTTCATTAGGCAAAGCATTTAACACATACAAAAAAGTGCATAATGCCTGCTAAATCCTAGTTATCTTTTGCCACTCACACAAAAAATTGAAAATTAATTTAATTTGCTCCTGTTTAAGAGACACACCATGGTGGAGTCAACTTATATAACTAGAAAAATGTGGTCATTTCCATTTCTACACAAAAAGTACATTAAAACTGTTTCTATTGAATATGTGGATAAATAATCATTAAGGTGAGACAAACAGCCTTACATGATGTCTTCAACTGGTGATTCAATGTTTGTCACTTTAATGACACCTAAAACAATGCAGCATCTATAATTTCCATAATTGCTGCTTTACTTCCAAGAACAGTCAAAAATCAGTCATTGCTGTTAATAAATGTTACTATAATCTAAATATTTAGCATTAAAGGACTTTATTTTATTACATGTATTATTTAAGATCAAGTAATATAGTGTGATATTACATAGTTATATAGTTACCCAGGTTACTCCCTCCCTGCCAAGTATCCTTATGTGCTGATCCACAAGGTAAAAATTTTTCTTGACCCTAAAGTCTCAAAAAAAAATTCCTGTGTTCCCTAGAAAGGCATCCTACATTTCTTTTTAAAGTATTAACTAACTTTGTCAAAACCACTTTGCTAGGAAAAGCAAACAGACCTGGCTTTAAAAAATATTTTATTTTGCTTTAACATGAAACCGCTTTTCCTCCAGCTTTACAGGATGACCCCATATTAATTGTAAACTTCTATGAATTCAATCTGCAGAAATGTCTTTGTATTGCCCTTGAATATACTTGTATATTGAATATAATTTATCCAAACATTTACACCAATGTAAACAAGCCCAATTTGGAAAGTCTGACTTCATAGCAAAGATCTTTTATTGATTTCATTTATTTTGATAATCTATGAACCATTTCCATAATATGTTTTGTAAAGGTGTCCTGTATTTTTAAGGTATGTCTTTTCCATTGCTGTAAACACTAATCTTGTTTATTTTTGAAGCTTACTACTTAACAACAGTATCTAGTACAGTATCTGCTTTATTCTTTGTTTCAGAGGGTACTGATTGTATATTTAAAAGGTGAATTTTAAAAGGTGAACATATGCCAAAATACTATATATATATATAGTATTGATCAAAGTTATATATCAAGTATATATATATATATATATATATATATATATATATACGTATATATATATACATATATATATATACGTATATATATATATATGCTACAAAGAATATCTGCGGATATTAACTAGGATAAAAATGTAATGTGGGTAACTGAGTAACTGTGTACTGAACGTATACTAAGTTTATTTTTTAGCCCCCAAATTGCTTTATCACTGCAGTGATTAATATTGCCACAATGCTATCTGGGTGTTACTTTATAGCAATACAAAGAATAATGACATTCTCCTTCATGTATATACCTGTTTTTGTCTCAACAGTGTTTTCATCCATAGGTACAACATTTTCATGACATCAGCATTACTCACTAGAATTTCTGTAATATCTAAATCAGTAGTAAATACCTGTAGCATCATAAGTATATTTGAACGTCAATCATGGTAATGGAGAGAGTGACATAGAATAGTAGATTTTCACTAGAGAAACTAGACATGTGAATGGAATCCCCACCCGCTCCTGCTTAGGATAAAAAAACTTTGATCAAGCTCCACCCACCTTGCACCTATTGCCCTCACACATGTAGTCATGTGTCCATAGACCTCTTAAGTCTCCAATTGTCGGCCCTCCATTGGTCCTTGTGCATGAGATGTAAATCTGATACTACACTATTCATCACCTACAATTAGGACAAAGGTTATCAATATCATACACTATCAGTATAATATGATTTATATTAGCCATTTCTGTCATCAGCATCATTTCCATCACAATCATTGTTTGGCAATTATTACATCTTATTATGACTTTTTATTTTTATTTTTTTGATTATGACTTTCTTTTGAAAAAACTATGATGATGATGCAACCCCCCCCCCAACCTTTTCATACCTTATAAAAGGTATGGATTGTGTTATAAGTCTTGCATGTTTTGTATATACTATGTTGCATTGTGTGGGGCTTTGTTTTTACTGATACAGACACGCATGCTGATACAACTTGATCATTCTTTGATTATCCAATATTTTAAGCACATTTCCTACAACCTGAACCTTAACAACAACTACTCCAAAGGTTAAAGAACTAATAACCCAAGCACTGTGTTATTGTCATCCAGCCAAATTTGGTATCCTGCTTCTCTGATACTTAGTAAAATCGAGTTCAATTAAAATGTCATCAGCTACTTAATAAACTGATTCAATTTATGATGTCTCTCACTATTTGTGGTTTGGCATAATCAATGTACAGAACATGTATCATACTAGCCTGAATAATTTCCTCATTCTAGGTACTACCTATGAAGAAAACCCCAGTTGTGCACAGTTTATATTAAGCAAAAATGACCACATTTAAATGATTGTTGATTCAATTCAAGGATTCAAGGAAGTTTCCTGGATGTATTTTTGTCTTTCTGTGCAATAAACTACAATCATTCCAAGATTATTGAGCAACCAACACCTTGCAGGACAACAAATTTCTTATCTATCCAACCAAGACTTCCACCCACCATTAGTGTACTACAATACTTTGATTCTGCTTGACCAGACTAGTTAGTACCTACTAGTACCATTACCGGTATTAATATCTCAGGCCAATGAACAATACATATTAACTAGGAGATAGGGGGCAAGGAAAGAGGTAAATGCATGGCTGTAGCCTCCCTTTAAAGTAAGCATGGTACATAGAGGCTACTTTTTGATACCATACGTTATATTGTAATAAAGGTTATTTTAAAAAACATTTGCTCCCTGAACATAGTTTTCATTTTTTTTCATTAAAAAAGTATAAATGTCTTTCCCACTGATTGCCAATATGTATTATATATTCACTAATTTTTTCAAAGAAGTATGGTTCAAAGAAGTTGCCAATTCCAGCAATACATACATATTTCAAATGAAATAATTCTTCCTATAATTTTTCCTATAATTTGCCCTTAATTTTTCTCTTACTTAGCAGTTTGCTGAAGCAATGACAAGACCTATAAGGCAAGATGAGGCTTAAAAAAAAGCTCTGTGGAAAGTAATGAAAACTAATGACAATTGAAAGTACACAAAAGAAAGCTTAGGAAAGATTATGAAATTAGAAGTATTTTGTCGATATATATATATATATACTGTACATTTGCAGCAGTTAAAAAGATGATTAAAAAAGGAAAACCTGACAAATTAAATCCAAGACTACTTCTCCACAATTAAAATGCATTGAGCCTAAGGTACAATTATGCTAGATTATTCTGGTCTTGCACTTTAAAAGCATAGTAGTACAGTGAAAGCTCATTAAAGTATTTGTTACGTGAATCAACATAACCGCTTGCATTATTCATTTATGCAAGCCTATAGAGAAAATATGAAATACAGGTGCAGATCATTACTTAGAAGACAATCACAGCAACCTTAAAGTTAAGAGAAAATAATTTTATTTTATTCTCAGTGTTTTTACTTTACCAAACCATGGGGTAGTAAACATTTAGTGGAAATATTTATCCCCCTTTAAGTAAAACAAGAAATTAAAGCAAGATTGTCTGAATTATCTAAAACCTCGTATCCAGTTGTCACTTTCCAGTCCTCCTTAGTGGTAGAGGATCCAAGATCTGTTCACGAATGTTTGTGTTGTGTTGAGTTTACGATTGCCTTGTGCTGACAATTGTCAGCTAAATTGGCTAAAATGAACAACATATAAAGAACTCAGAGGCCGATTAGAGGAGATATTGATTTTGTCATGTCTTGGCACCCTCAAGCACAAGAAAGAAGGAACATTGATTCACCTATTTGCTATCTGGGCTTCAGTCCACAATATGCTCCGATAGAACTAATAACTATTAACACATGCAACCAACGCTTATCACTCATGGGCTTCACATGGACAGTAGTCTGATTTGAGCAGGGTCCTCCTCTCTTCTTGTGATAAACTACTTATTATGTACTGCCTAACCATTGTGCACTGCTGCAGAAAGTATGCTTTTTAAGTCACTAAAAAATATAAATAATAATAAAGGTTGAGTATCCCTTATCTGAAAAACCGCTTATCTGAAATTATCTGAATTTTTTAGAGATGTCTGACCTCTCCTGTAATCAGGAGATCCTTTCCTTGCTTCCTTTTTGGCTTCTCCCTGTTGTCCACTCCATTGCTCAGGCTTCTCTCCATGGTCCCAGAGTGCTTCCGGTCCGTTATTCAGGCTTCCCTAGAGCACTTTCATGCCTTTTGTTCGGACTGGAAACCCAAATCAGTCTTTGGTCAGGTCCTATAGTGAGGAAAGCTTTATGTCTATCCTATTCTTGTTTAAATTCCCTGAATGTATTAGCCTCCACCATTGCTGCTTGGATACTGTTTCATGTAGCTACTAGAAGTTTGTTATGTTACATGTAAGCCTCTGCCCTTCAAGTTATAGGCCATGACCTCTTGTTCTAGCATTGCTCCTCCTTTCAAATAAGCTTGCTTCCTGTACTTTGTTAAATCCATTTAAGTACCATATTTCCCATGTATAAGACGCTCCTTAATTATGGAGCCCGAAAATTACACTTCTATTATGCCCAGGTTCCAGGATGAGTGTGATGTTAGCTGTGCTGGAATCTGGGTATGCCTGGGCATGATAGGAGTGGTATTGCTGTTAGCAATCATGTATATTTAATATTAGCAATCACACTCCTATCATGCACAAGCAGAAAACACATGCACATCACTTTTACCCTAACTGTGCCCTGCCCCCATACTTACACACCCATGTTATCACACACACATATTCATTCATTCCCTCATTTACGCAGACTTATACACCCTCCCCCACCCTTACCTGAACTGCAGATCTCCCGGTGCCGCTCGCAGACTTTGTTTCCCTCTGCATTGCTCAAACTCTGAGTGAACTTCTCTAGTCCTGCCCAGGGGAGCAGGAACGGAGCGGAGTCATGTGATGTACATTCACATGACTTCACTGGATTCCTGTGTCTCCTTGAAGGAACAAGAGATGCTGCTGAGCAACACAGAGGTAAGTGAAAAAAAAATTCTACAACCTCTGTATAAGACGCACCCCGCTTATACATAGGGAAATACGGTACTTACATTTTTATATTGCATCTTTTCTTTCCACCAAGCTATACATATTAAGATCACTTAATACTTCCTGATAATTTCTGTCCTGCAAACCACTTACCATTTTTGTAGCTCTCCTCTGATCTCTCTCTGATATGTCAATATCCTTCTGGAGATGGGGTGAGGGGAGGCCTGACTAGAGATCTCTAATCACCTCCCTCTTTCTGCTACTAATACCTCTCGTCATGCAATCAAGCATCCTGCTTGCTTTTTGAGATGCTTGATTATATTGCCTGCATACCCTTAAGTCATTAGAAATAATTATTCCTAAGCTCCTCTCTTCCATTGTTACTGACAGTACAGTGCCACAGTACAAATCTTAAGGCTATATTCTGCCTTAAGATGTTCATGTCCCATTATTTTACATTTATTAATATTAAACTGTGGTTGCCGCACTCAACCATTCTTCCATTCATTTGCCATTTGTGTTGTTCCACCCGGAATATCTGTTGTAGACCTTTGTATCATCTACAAAAGACATATCATACCATTGAGACCTTCTGTCAAAGGGTCAAATGGCTTATTAAAATCTAGATACGCTATAGAATAACTCCTCCCTGTTCTATTATCTTAGTTACCCAGTCAAAAAAATAATATTATATAGACATTGAATTCACTTTGTAAACATGATATTAAGACCTTTACATGACTTACTGGTCACTGCTTAAGCATATTGTGAAACTACATGTGTGCAGTTATCTTCTCTTGCTGCTAGTGTTCTTTCTATACTGGTATTGAGTTTGCCTAAAGGTGTGCTATTTGTTGTTATTGTACTCCTGCATAACTTACAACTGTCCAATGGTTTTAAATATTAACACTTTTTATTTATAATAAAAAGTCAATGCATGTTATAAATGTTATTTGTAATAGGCCCAGGTCCAATTACTGTATTACTGCTGTTATGTTTATTATGTTACTTTTTGTTTATATTGTTTCTATCGTATTAGAATGCATTGTATATGTCCATTGGCAGCTTTGTCCCTTGCCCTGACAATTCTCCTCCGTACTCCTATGATTCTCATTTCAAATTGTATGCTGCATTCTGGTTGGTCTTCGTGTCTCACCTTTTAAATCAATTGTTCACATTAAATTAACACTCGCCCTCTACATTCGACACTGCATTGGCTGTAGATAACAAATTAACTGATCTGTATCGTGTGTCTTTACCCAGAGTCACTATTGACCTGTTTTTCCATGATAAACAGGGCCGGCCCGACATTGGAGCCGAGTGGGGCAACCGCTCCAGGCGGCACTTTTGAAGGGGCGGCACTTTGCCGCCCCAAGCCCTTTTTTTGATTTTTTTAAAGCCGAGAAGAGAGAGAGAGGGGCGCCGAGTGGTTTTCTCTTACCAAGTTATCAGTACCTGCTCGGCACCCCTCTCTCTCTCCTCTGCGAGCCCTCTAGCTCGGTCTTGGTGCCAGCTTGTATTGTTGCGTGCCGGAAGATGACGTCATTTCCGGCGCTCAGCATTACAAGCCGGCACTGAGACCGAGCAGGGAGACTCACCGCAGGACTGCTGAAAGGTAAGTATCGGGGGGGGGTAGATAATGGGGGGCGGCAGGGAGAGGAAGGGTAGATGGGGGGGCGGCATTTTAAATTCCGCCCCAGGCGGCATTTTGTCTTGGGCCGGCCCTGATGATAAACATTACTTGCTACTTTGCATCCTGACTGGTGTGTAGTTATTGGTGAAAGGGCTCTTTTGGAGACTTTCCCCAAAGGAGCAAACTTAACTGACAACCGGCCCCACCTATACTAGGAAGGAGGTGACAGCGATGGCCAGAGACCTCTCGGTAACCCCTCATTCCTGCTACGCTACACAAAACTGCATCAATGAGCAATGACATCCCATTGGGTACAGGGTCACAAAATTCATTAGTAATGTACATGCCACAAAATGGATTTTGTTAATTTATAAGGGAAAAAATAAAACAAAACAAAATTTGAGTTACAACTGTACTTCTGTGAGCCTCACTGAACCTGTTCTCTGGTGGGTGTGGGAAGTTAAATGTTCTGTACTCAGTTTTATGTTGTCCTCTTACAAATGTTCAGATTAGCATCTTTAAAATTAGGCAGCTGGAGACCATCCAAATCTGGTTATAAATCATTAATCTTTTAGACATATCTGGAGCAGCATTTATTTTTGTAACATGTGAAAACACATTCCATCACTGAAAACTATACTATATGTTTATACTACAGCACTTTGCTTTTATCTTCATAGTTGTAAAGGAAGATGCATTGTATGCTCTCAACTATGCATTAGACTTAATGCCTGGCTATCAAAATCGATTGGAATGGATTTTTTTTGGTTATTTGTTTTTGGGCAACAACTTTAGTTTTCCGACCGTCCGATTTGGAAGAAATTCAGTGGCCTTTTATTTTTTGGGAACATCATTCAGGGGTGTTGCCAAAGGGACAGATCCCTGACACCTTTTGGACTCAACTTTCACCTACAACAGCACCATCTGAAGATTTAAGAAGAGATCCAGACACTGCACCGATGGATACACACATCGGCAGCCTGCTAAGGGAATTAATTTGTCAAACAATTAGATCATTGATGAATTGATCCCTCACAGTAAGGAAGGTTATGAGGCAGCAGCAATAATAGTAGGGCACTGGATGGACACTGGCAGATACACAAATCCAGCCCTATTATATAGGACACTGAATTCCCCCCGAATTTGAAAAAATATTTCACAATTAATTCTCAGGGTAAGGAGAGAGGTTGCCACAGCAACAGAGGCAGGGCAAGGCACAGGACAGGGATTACTAGACAGACTGAATCCCCCAACAACATAAAAAATACCAAGACCTGATCCCCTAGAGCAGGGGCATCCAACATGCGGCCCGTGTGAGATCGGCAACCAGGGCAACCGGGATCATAAGTGCCCTGCTGCTTACCTGTGGGAGGGTCTTTTGTACTCCACGGAGGAAGCGGAACTCAGCAGAGTTCACGGGACATCACATGACTCTGCTCTAGTCCTGCTTCCTCTGTACAGTACAAGAGAAAGCAGAGGGAGGCCGCGCCCCCTGCTAAAGTCTGTGAGCGGCATCAAGAGAGCTGCAGTGCAGGTAAGGGAGTGGGGGAGGGTGTATGCGTGATTGAGGGAATTAATTTGTGAATGAATTAATTAGTGTGTGTGTGTGAAGTGATAGCATGGATGTGTAAGTGCTGGAATCTAGGCATGATGGGACTGTGATTGCTCTTAGCAATCACACTCCTATCATGCCAAGTCAGCCAGTACATGCTGAAATCTGGCTAGCTGCCCCCCTTGTGTATTGATGCTGCCAGCACATACAGCCACCCTGTACCAGCATGTACTGGCTGACTTGGCATGATAGGAGTGTGATTGCTAGTAGCAATCACACTCCTATCATGCCAAGTCATATTGTTGAATTTATTTGTCCAATTATGGTGTGTTACTTTTAATAAAAGTGTGGTTAACACACCAAAATTGAACAAAAAAAATACAATAACAATATTAATTTATATATGATTGTTGACAGCAATCACACTCCTATCATGCCCAGCCAACCAGTACATGCTGGAATCTGGGTATGCCTGAGATTGCTGTTAACAATCATAATAATAATAATCATAATATATACCGGTGTGTGTGTGTATGTATATATATATATATATTGTTTGGTCTGTCTTTCATAAAACATTTATATACCTGTGCTGTACTAGTTATTTTTGTGTAATTACAATCTGTAAACACAACAATCATTTTCAATTTGGTAATATGTATTATGTCTCTGTAATAAAACATCTTCCCTCAACCTTTCTTCCCATGCCTCTTTTATGTCATACAAATGCCTAGCTTATATGTGGTTTGGATAATGATTTCAGTCACCTGATTGGGTGTTTAAAGCAAACATGCTTACTAAGGTCTTTACACGTCAAAAACCCTATTTTAGTTGGCCACTGTAAGCATATTGTAATGCCCTTTTACAGTTACAGTTATACCATGCATTAACAAGTTACTATCCTATCTATAGAATGCCTGCTCAGCAAATCCTTCATTCCATACTTAAGGTCAAGGAAACCCTGAAGCCTATTAATATATCTTAATAATCATTTATTTATGAACAATGACTACATATTTTTGACTATTGCCTATACCAATAATTACATATGGTCATTTTATATTATTGGGGTTAGAAGAGATGTTAAATGTGTTAGAATCTTTTACAGTTTACATTTTTAAATAGTTAACATTACAATAAAATAACTATGTACTGTCTATGCCATATCAATCTCTCAGAGAAAATGTTGGGGACATTTATGGAACCTGAGACTATAGTTTAATTTTACTTGAATTTAGATTATAGCAGCTCATAACATCATCTTCAAAGACAAAAGCCTCTAGGGGTTGAATTGTGCACCCTCAACTGGGAGAGCCCATCCACTACAGATGGTCTCTCGACTTGAAAGTCATGGGGTCTCAGCTGACAACCTTTACACTGATCACTTGCAACAAGGGAATTGTTAGTTGAAATTCTATTTGCTTCAAAAGGAGTGAACAGTGGATAATGGATGGGTAGCTTTTGGAATTATGGAAGTCCCAGAAAGAGAAAAAAGAAAGAAAAAGTAATTAAAGCACAGAAATGTATGGCTCATAGGAATAGGGTGAAAGACAGAAAGGCTGGGAATTTACTGGGAAAGGGACTAAGTAATAAAGATACTGTGAGAAAAAAAGAGAGATTGAAAGAACTTGGTGAGTGCAATGTATGAAAAAAGCTGTGGGAGGGTAAAGAAACACAACTACCGGGTTGACAAGACAAGCACCTAGTACATTTATCATCTACGCATATAGAAAAGAGTAGACATAAGTTCATGAAATTGTTGTGTAAGGAGCCTATACCGTTTCATAAATGCTAGGAAGTATTCTCATTTAAATACATATATTCCACCACAGCCTAG
Organism: Spea multiplicata; assembly: GCA_009364415.1. NCBI lineage: Eukaryota > Metazoa > Chordata > Amphibia > Anura > Pelobatidae > Spea > Spea multiplicata. Next base: position 21,080 of record VKOC01025357.1, read on the forward strand.
ATTTGTCTTCCTTGTTTATAAATCATTCCGTTCTTAAAAATACACCTCAGATACTTCCTGTTCTGCTATTTTAAATTACCCACCTCCCAAAAGTAATTATTATTATTATAACAAAAATTATTCACTTTGAAGCTTTAGGCACGTCTGTGTTTGCCTATATGCCTAATGTAAAAGGACATGCATGCAGTTGAGTGAAAAATATTTGAACTACATCTGACTTTCCTAACTGTTATGTATTTTTTACATTGATTTGGCCAGATGATTTTGTGATTTGTGTTAATATATATCTAGAGAGACTGAAAGAACAAATTCCACCAAAGTTTAATTGATATTATAGGTATTCAAACATCTAATCTTTAGGTATGGAACAGTTATTGCCCTCCCAGCAAACTCTAGAGGATGCTAGTGTTCTCTAGCATTACCTGCTGCAGAAATGCGTACTGCATGGCATGGTAAACTTGCAAAAAAAGTGTTGCACCACAACACCCTGCACATCAATTCCTGCACTATTCAGGGTATTTATTTCCCATCTTTTCAGAAGACTACTTTTCGCAGATGGCAGTGTCAATTGGTCCTATTGAAGTAGATACTTATTGTGCTATGAACTTGTACAAGCAGCTACGGCAAATTTAACCAACTGGGGCCTTTTGGTGCTTTCTTGCATCAGCTTGTTGTATCTCAGATCCTGCCTGACCTTGCACCTGGGCATGAGCTCTTTGCCTGCCCCATTCCTGCCCTTGTGTCCATTTAACTGGATCTACAGGCTTAACTGGATCACAGGCCTTACCTGCCACTGTCTGACCATTGCTCTACCTTCTACAGTGTTCTCGACCTAGCCCTGTATCTCTCTCTCCTATCTGGCCTTCTATGCCTTGCTTTTACACTCCACTTTGCAGCTCTTTGGTCGCCCACACGCCTATGGTTCTAATCCTGCTTACTACTGAACCAGATAAGGTTCTAACACCAGGGATATGCAGGACTCATACATCTGAGCTAAGGTCATTGTTCATGACTTCACCACCAGCTTACCAACAGCTGCGTTCTATAGAAATGTGTAACCATTATCCACATTAAGAACACAATACCAATGATAACGCATGGTGGTGACAATATTATGGTTCAAGAATGTGAAAGAACAAGACATTAAAGATTGGAATAGCTTTTTCTATGTTAAACCAGTTCTATATGGAGGAGTGGCCAAAAATTAATCCACAGCAGACACTGGTCAATAACTATAAGTATAGTACTGTATATAAGTTTTGAACTGCAGTTATTGCTGCTAAAGGTGACATAGCCAGGTTCTAAATCCAAGTGGACATTTAACATTTCATACAGATGCATCAAGTGTTTCATACATTTATTTAATAAAAAGAATATCTAAATTATGTGTTGTTCATTCACCCAGGTTCTATTTTTGTGATATTTGGTTGCAGATCTAATAACTTGACTTGTGCATTCATATTCACACGAATTTCAGTTTCAATAAAGTTTGCCAATTTTGTCAAATCATACAAATCTCTGAAAACAAGGAGGGATCACCAATAAAGCAAACAAAAATGAAGCAAAGAACTCTGAATTTTTGTTTGGAATTTCACTCTCACTTATGCTCTCTCACATTCACATTCACTCTCTTTAAACTCTCTCGATATCCCTCTACCTTCTCTGCTGATCACTTCCATGTCCCTGTCTCCTTCCCCAGCTGTTCTGCCTCTCTTGCATCTTCTTGTTCTTCTGTCTTCTTTCTTTGTCCGCTGCTCCTCATGTCTTGTTTGTTTTTTATCGTCCACTTCTCCGTGGACATGGCCTCCTGGTGAACATCTGCAAAACGTCTGAGGTGTTCGGGCACACGCTCTCCTTGATTGGCGGAGCAGTGAAGAGTATGTCCCTATGACTCTGCACTTTTGTACAAGTGCTAAGAAAGGCCAGAATAATGCAGATTTGTGAAGAAAGAGAGGTGCAGAATCGATTTTCTTTCTCAGTGAATCTGACTTTATTATTCTTGTCTCCTGGTGAACTTCTGCAAAATGACAGAGCCTATAATATCTCTAGCAATAATTTTTTCACGGAAATGTATTTATATATTTTATTATATATATATATTATATAAGTACATTTAATATTTTATTATATATATACCGTATTGGCTCGGATATAGGCCGCACCTGAATATAGGCCACACCCTAAAAGTTAGGTGCTTTTTTAAAGAAAAAAATTAGTAAAAAAAACCCCAGTGGAACAGATATGCTGCCACTCTGCCCCCGCGAGTTATGCTGCCACTCTGCCCTCCCCAGATATGCTGCCACTCTGCCCCCAAGATATGTTTCCACTCTATCCCCCCCTGAGATATGCACTCTGCCCCCGAGATGTGCCCCCCTCGAGATATGCTGCCACTCTGCCACCAAGAGGTCCCCCCTAGACTTACCGGTGCAGACTCCCCCAGGGTCTTGCAGGGCCGTCGGGGGACAGCTACGCAGTACGCGTATTCAACTTCCAGTTGAAGTGCCGGCAAGGAAGATTGTTAGCGTACATCGCGCAGACGTTCACCGGCTGCGGCAATGCAAGCTTTAACAACCTCCGCTGCCGGCACGTCTGCACGATGTGCTTTAACAATCTCCCTTGCCGGGACCCCCCCCCCCGTGGGAATTCCCGGCAAGGGAGATTGTTAAAGCATCATGCAGATGTGCCGGCAGCGGAGGCTGTTTACGCACATCGCCGCTGCCGGTGAACATCTGCGCGATGCGCTTAGACAATCTCCTGTGCCGGCACTCCCCCGTGCAGGGGCGTAACTAGAAACCTCAGGGCTCCGGTGCGAGAATCTGTTAAGGGCCCCCCCACCCCCAACCCATCTATGCC
>VKOC01025358.1:0-43043 GCA_009364415.1 Spea multiplicata
ACCGACACCCAAATACACACACCAGAACGGGGCCCTGCCACACCGACACCCAAATACACACACCAGAACGGGGCCCTGCCACACCGATAACCTAAACACACACACCAGGACGGGCTCTGCCACATAGATACCCAAACACACACACCAGGACGGGCTCTGCCACCCAGACACACACACACACCAAGACAGGCTCTGCCACACCGACATTTCCTTGGGCCCTGCTCCACTCTCCCTAGCATGTAATCACTCCCTCCACTACCACACCAAAAAAATTGCCACACTGACTGCAGATTAGGGGAAGACTGTGAGAGTCAGTGCAGTCTTCCCCCCCTTCTCACCCTGACCATGACTTTGAGAGGTCCTCTCCCCTGAAATCATTCCCGGTGCCTCATTCACTAAGCCATACCTCTCCTTTCCTTCCTCCCTGTGAACTATAGATGAAACACATATAAACACCACTTGCATGTAGAGATCACATACATACCCTATATTTGCAGGTATGCATAAATGATGTATGGAAACAGAGCGTACCAGATACAGATCAACAGAATAACACACATCCAGCTTTGCAGGTATAAATCAATTGGAATTCACTAATAAAATCAGCATTAAAGGTATAAATAACCCCTAAATTACAGCATAGATCACAGGTTGCACACCCCAAAGCCAGCCCTTGTGTCCACATTGCCCACATAGAACCTGATCAGCACCCAGATTACACACATATTACAGCCCAGCCTCAGCCAACTTTGTCCCCTAACAGCCCAGTGTAAGAGATCTTTGTCGGCAAACAGTCCACCCTTCATGTACCATCTCTGCATTTCCCCAAATCACTTAAACATTCATGATAGACTTAAACACTTACACAGTTACTCACTCATTCACACAAATCATTTACAAATATTCATTAATGCAGTCTCACAAATCATTCAACAATTCATCCACACATTTATTCATTCATTCTTGGACGCAATCAAAAAAAATAACCCACACATTTATTCATTCTCTTACGCATTCACACAATTCATACACACATTAATTAATTCATTCTTGTACACATTCACCTTACCCCAAAATTGTAGACCTGCACCAGGCTAGGAAGACTGAATCTGCAATAGGCAAGCAGCTTGGTGTGAAGAAATCAACTGTGGGAGCAATTATTGGAAAATGGGAGACATACAGGACCACTGATAATCTCCCTCGATCTGGGGCTCCATGCAAGATCTCACCCCGTGGTGTCAAAATGATCACAAGAACGGTGAGCAAAAATCCCAGAACCACACGGGAGGACCTAGTGAATGACCTGCAGAGAGCTGGGACCAAAGTAACAAAAGCTACCATCAGTAACATACTACGCCGCCAAGGACTCAAATCATGCAGTGCCAGACGTGTCCCCCTGCTTAAGCCAGTACATGTCCGGGCCCGTCTGAAGTTTGCTAGAGAGCATTTGGATGATCCAGAAGAGGATTGGGTGAATGTCATATGGTCAGATGAAACCAAGGTAGAACTTTTTGGTACAAACTCAACTTGTCGTGTTTGGGGGAGAAAGAATGCTGAGTTGCATCCAAAGAACACCATACCTATGGTGAAGCATGGGGGTGGAAACATCATGCGTTGGGGGCTGCAAAGGGACCAGGACGACTGATCCGTGTAAAGGAAAGAACAAGTAAGGAGGCTGTTTTTGGATTTAGTATTTACAAATGGAGACTTGATTTTGGATGGCTCCAGTGATCGTCAATCTGTGTGATTACTGTAAGGAGAGAGGTTGAATGTGCAACAGTACAACCAAGCTTTATGATTTTGGAAAGGCAGGTTGTTCTATTATGGAAAGATTTGTAGGTGAGTGATGGTCTGCATATCTTTAGACAGAGTCCATGAGAAATCAAACTATTTAAGAGATGTTCTGCTAAAGGCAGCAAAACATAGCATTCCACTTGTTAGACTAAAAGAAAAAGCAAACCTCCGTGGTCCTTCCCAGATGTGGAAAATATATTAATGGAGCTAGCTTTAAGAAACAATAAATAAGGAAGATGGGAGCAAAGATAAAGCTAAGCTTCGGGAGGCGATGTGCCAAACAAAACATGGAGGAGAAAATTGCCAGAAAATGTAAACATTTGAAGCCAATTCAAAACTCAGCAAATCGCTGATAGCTGAGACCTGAACTGTTCACCGTAGGTGGTTGTGAGCCATGATTAACGCCATCCTGAAGAAAATCCAGAGTTAAAGGGGAAGGACAAGAAGATGCATTACAACATTTTAGCTTACACCAGGGTCAGAGCCTTTTCCAGATCCTCGTGTATCTAAGCAATATCTGTTTCGGCTGAGAAGGAGAGTCTCGGTGACTGTAGGAGAAAATTATTTTTCTCTCAACAGCTGTCGTTCAGTCTCTCATTCAGTCAGCTGAAACGTTCCTGGATGGAGTATGGAATGGGACCTTGAGATGGGCAAATGAGATCTTCCTGAACTGGCAGCTTCAGAGGAGCTTGGGAGCTAAGGTTAACTTGATCCATGTACCATACTCCCAGTGACCAATCTGGATCTACTAGGATCCACTGATGCTTGTTCTGATTTTCTTTATTACCCTGGAGAATGGGGGGTATATTAAAAATTCCAAGTTTGAGAGAAAGCATCCACAGCTAGTGGTTGGTCTTCCAAATTCATGGTTAAGAAGGAAGAAGCTTGAATGTTGATCCCAGAGGCCATCAGGTCTATCTTGGGTATACCCCATCTTTGGATGATTAAATGAAAAACTTTGCTGTAAAACGACCATTGCCCGTAGCGTATAAAAAAAAAAAATAAAATAAACAAATCTACCTGATGGTTCAAGATTCGACTGACGTGAATGGCTGACAGGAAACGGGAATGAGCTTCTGCTCTGCTTGTTAAGATAGGCCACCACAGGACTTATATTAGGACTTACCTGCTAGCTAAATCAGCCAATGATTGAGAGATTTCAACACAGCCAACATCTCAACGCGATTGGAGGGTAGCAGGAATTTTCTTAGTGACCAGTAGCCTTGGGGCATTTCTTTCTTGATAGAAGTCACCCTGTCCTTTGCCACTTAGGTTTGTACTCTGTCTAGTGTAGACCAACATTTCCTTGCTGAGAGCAGGTTGGGTTGAAGCCACCAGGCGAGGGATGATCTGACACAGGTAGAAAGTTGGACATGATGGGTGTAGAGAAAAAAGACGTGTCTCAATGTTGGAGAATAAACTGTTAAAGAACCCCTGTGTGCTGGGGCCCAGGTGCCATTTTTCCTATGAGGGACATACATCTAATTCAATTTATTTAAGAACCTGGTTTATGAGAAGGTTCTCTATCTTGAAAGGAGGAAGAAAAACCTCCAAGAGAAGACTCTGGAATGTGATTTGATGATGAGGTAGGATATTGGACTTCCCTCAAGAATGAAGAATATCTGCAGCTGTAGTGACATGCCTTTGCAGGGTAGGGGCTATCTCTGCCCGGATTATACAATTGTCCAGGTAAAACAGAAAGTCCTTAAATTCTGAAATGAGCTGAAACCAGCTTGATGAAGACTCTTGGGGCTGATGGAAGAGCCTGTAACTGAAGATGAAGACCCCCATAGAAGGGCCATCCTAAGGAAACGTTGATGAGAGGTTTGTATAGGCACGTGAAGATGAGCATCCCTCAAATCTATGGTGCATGGGGTCTCTTGACTTTCTGGTTTCCATTTTGAACTTGATATATTTTAGGTGTCTGTTTAGAAACTAAAGACCTGAATTTCCCTAAACTTCTTTATTGGGTATAAACTGGAATTGGTTCCACCCAAAGTTGTTAAAATAGCGTCGAAGGGCCCTGGCAACACAGCTAGCAGATTTTTTTTAACCAGTCACTATTGGCAGGAGTAGTTCTGGAAGACTGGAACTTGGCCACTGCTGTACCATAGTAAGTTTTACATCAGTGGTTGGCGAATTACCCTGCTAAATAAAAGGATTGTTAAGTAAATGGTTTACATGATCAGAAATACCATGGGTTTACTACAGAGAGATCCTGTTAAAGTAACTTTTTTTTTGGACAGGGTTAGTGGACCGGGAGGAGCTGTTGGTATATCCTATCTAGATTCCAGTAAGGCTTTCAACACTGGCCCCTTATAAAAAAAAAACTTTATAAAAAATGGAAAACACAATGGTTGAATGACAGGAGGCAGAAAGGTTTATGGTTTATGAATTAAAACGTTACTTAAAAAAAAAATCATGGTGCTGGGTATAGCGAGAGGCATTCATAGCAGCAGGAGGTCATGGGGTTCAGCCGCTTTACAGATCTTTGATCAGACCTCACCTAGAGTATTGTTTACAGTTCTGGAGACCCCATCTCCAGAAGGATATTGCCACATTACAGAGAGTTCAGAGGAGGGCTATGGAAATGGTAAGGGGTTTGCAGGAGAGAAATTTTCAGGAAAGACTAAGGGTTCTTGTTATATATAGCTTGGGGGCGATGGCAGATGTGGTAGAAACATTTAAATAGTTAAATGAATTTAACAAAGTACAGGAGGCAAGTTTATTGGGAAGGCATTGGAATGTTAGAACAAGAGGTCCTAATCTACAACTAGAGGGTCGGGGGCTTGGATGCAATGAAAGGAATTTTTCCTTTACTGAAGCAGAAGAGGAATTTAAACATGCATGACTGATAGGAGCTTGAGTCCCTTACATTAGGTTAATCATCCTGCCTTGTCGTAAACAATAGAATGGCTCAGTATTAATCACCCTGTCAAATAGTCTGAGTAATGGAAGTGTACAGGAACAGACTTCATTAGCATTGCCATCAATGTTCACTGTGGGGTTTGGGCAGGGAAAGTCACCCAAAGTCTCACATGGTGACATCAGTCTCCAGAGAAAGTTTATTAGAATTAGATAAAGCCAGGTATATTTTATGCTCACCGAGATTTCTTGCCCTTTGAGGATCCCATCAAGGGCTTTTTGTAGGGAAAATCAACCCGGTAGAATGATAGATTTAAAGTTAGATCATCTATAAGCATGAGTCAATACCAAGTGTCAAAGCTAAATAAATGCATTTTAAACAGGTTATGAAACAGAAGTTATTAGCATTTTTAGCAGCCTGTTTGGAAAAGTACGGCTGTTAGACAGCTGTTTGTACTGTTTGAAGGGCTGTCGGAGGCAACTTTTTCATTATGATAGCACATTATGATAAAATTATTGCTGATACTCAGCTTTGTATTATTTGAATTGAAATTGCTGATTATTTTGAATTTGTTATTTAATGACAAAGCGGGAGAAACAATTTTCACTCCCAACCCTCCCCAATTCTTCTATTTAGGAAAGGCTTTTAAGCACAAGTTCCAAAAGAAATAATAAGCAGTACAAAGATATGGAAACTTTTACATCAATACCTGTTTAAATAAAAAACAGCTTGGGGGGGGGGCAAAATCAAATTTATTCCAGTTGGTGGTGGGCTAAAATGTTACACAATGTGAGACAGAAAGCCTCAAAAGCTGGGGACGGGATTTCTTATGTGAGCATAAAAAACCACATACCTAAGGGAACTTTCACGGAGATTTATATGTCAAGAGGCGCCTTTTCTATACATGTGTAAAGAATAAGTAAGTGAACCATTCCGAATTACCAACATTTATGTATACATTTGTCTTAAAATATGATTATCTTCATCTAAATTGCAATAATAAACAAACACCATCTGTTTGTTTACGACCAATGACATACCAGGCAAGTCACAGAAAAACAAACAATTAAGGACCAACGACGTGTTACATGGTGTTAACTAATAACACACAAATTGTTGCTCTTGTCCATATTGAATACATCATTCAAAGATTCAGAGTGGGTTGGAAAAAGTATGTGAACCCCTAGGCGTATCACTTTAACAAAAGCTAATTGGAGTCAAGAGCTAGCAAACCTGGAGTCCAATCAATGAAACGGGATTGGATGTATATTTTATCATATACAGACATTTTGAGTTTGCTATTCTCAAGAAGCATCTGGTAATTTAAACCGTGCTTCACGAAAAAGAAATCTCAGAAGACCTACAATCAAGACTTGTTGATTTGCACTATGAGATGATGTTAGTTATTGGAATATGTACATAAGGTACCCTTTGGAGTATCAGACCCAGCAATATTCACGACTCCCGGTTTCACATGCACAGCACTGTCGACTATGCTTAATATATTGATGGATTGTGAACTTGTAGCTCTGTATATTTGAAAATACTGCATACCTTTGTTGGTTATGGAAAACAACAATGCGGATTAAACACGTAAGAATTATTGATTTGCATAAATCTGGAAAGGGTTACAAAGTAATCTCAAAAAAGTTTACATATTCAGCAGTCCAGAGGTAAATTGTTTTGTAAATGGAGATGACTTAGTACTCCAAACAGCCAAGATGACTTTAAGGGCACAGCGCAGAGTGCTCAATGAGATAAAAGAAAGAACCACAGGGTAACAGTTAAAAGCCTTGAAGAATCATTGGAACTGGTTAACATTTCTGTTCATGGGTCTATCACATGCAAAACACATACAGGCACTGAGTCCATAGCAGGGGGGGCAGAAAAGGGGCACCTCATACCCACATGAAAACGTGATCCCAATGGTGAAGTACAATGGAGGGAGCATCATGATTTAGGGCTGCTTTGCTGCCGGACAGGTTACCGTCATCATGGGGACAATGAATGCCCATGTTTATCAAGGTATCAGAGGATAATGTCCTCCAGCTGGATCTCAGTAGAAGTTGGGTGATGCAGCGGTACAATAACCCTAAATATCAAAGTAAATCTACTACAGAATGGCTTAAAAAGGAAAATGTGACTTTTGGAGCGGCCCAGTCAGATCCCAGACCTTAACCCATAAGACATGCTGGGGAATGATTGTTCACACCAGACATCCTAGGAATTTGGCTGAACTGAAGCAGTTCCTAATTGTCTAAAATTCCTCCTGGACACTGCGCAGGTCTGATCCACAGCTCCCGGAAGCAATTGCTTGAGGTCATTGCTGTTATTAAATCCAAGGGTTCAATTACTTTTATCATCACAAACCATGTGTTAGACCTCAAACAATCTTGCCTTTTACAAAATTTGAATGGTCTTGAGAAACTTTATTAGCATGTTTCAAGTGCATATTTTGAACAAATAGCATTTTGAGAAGAAACGGTTGGAAAATGTCACTGTAAATATACATTGTGCTAGCAAACATATAGCCACAGTGCATCATTCTGCTGTAGAATCCAATGACTGCACACACCTGTGGACAGGTACAGTCACGCGCACCAATGCACCTGCAAAGCAGCAATTTCCGTAAACCACAGACGAAACTCTACATCGGCCAGAAATATGGTTAGTTGAACATTGGAATCCCCCCACTCCTTCGTGTATAACCTCGACATTATTAGGGGATAACAGAGCATTTATGTTTTTCCATCCAATCTATTAGGTCTATGGATAGATGGGGAGATTCTTAATACAATCATACAATTAAAGATAATAGTTTAAGGTAGAAACTCTGATCTTTCCATTTGTGAGGGAAAGGTCCCTGGAGAGTTCTATGGTTATTTGAATATTTTTACACCTCTTTTAGTACAGGCCCAACAGAATCTTACACCACTGATAAATCAAACTTGAAATTATTACTAATGGACATTGAGTGTTTTCTCATTTGAATCTAGTTGCTTGAAAATAGGTTAATCTGAGTGCTGGTAACGCCAGAATGCAATATCGCCGTCGTCACTGCACGAGGCCAAGAGCTCTGCGTCCTTGGGATGCCACGCCACGCAGTTAACATCCTGAGAGTGGGCACGGGGCATGTGAGCTGTGAGAGAGAAAGTAGGCTGCATGGGGTCCGAGCCCGGATCCTCCTCAAAAACCCTCACTGCATCGTCTCCGCAGGCTGTAGCGATTGAGCCCGTCAGGCGACTCCTACGCGGGACAGATGGGGAAATCGGGAGAACAAACAGGTTAAAAGCAGCAGTTCTTCTCACAAATAATGAACAGCAGCGATATGTGTTTAAAACCTCACCAGTTTATATCATAGACAGTCCTTGCATGATATCCGGTCAGCGTGCAGACACACTTCCAGGTGAGGTCATCTTTGTTCACACCTACAGAAAATGAAAACATAAACTGTACTAAATTATCTTACAGAATGGGGTTTAGTGTGTGTGTATATATATATATATATATTATATAATATATTATATATATATATATATATCTCGCCCCCGAAAACCAGTCATGTTTGTTTCTTCTGTTGAAGATTTACTTCAATGCATTTTCTAGTGTGTGCTATAAAGATAATTTTTTTGTTATTTAGATCTTAGGGGTCTCAATAACCTTTAAACCACCCACCTTTTCCTTCTTCAGTTCCTAGCTGTCTCCATATGCGCACGGTCTTGTCATCGCTGCAGCTGGCTAGCCGCTCTCCGCTCTGGTCGAAAGCAAGGCTCCAAACGGTGGATGTGTGTCCTTCCAACGTGGCACAGCAAACCCAGTCGTCCTCCTCCTCGCGGTAAAGCTTTACGGAGTCATCATAGCTGGCAGATGCCAGCAGCTGAAAAGAGAATCGACATCGTGCTTAATCCGAATGCTTGTAATGTGCCTCCATAGAGGTACTGCAGATTAGACCCATATAGATTTATAGTGACAACGGGTGTGAGTGGCGTGTGATAGCATCCTCCACTCAACTAGTGTCAAGTCATTTCATACTAACTGTGGAAATTTTGGTGCCCTTAGGCAAATGTGCACTAACACGGTCCCTGTCTAGATTATATTTTGGATGCCCTATTCCCCATAACCCAAATTAAACAGTTTATTAGCATATTGTTTTCTATGGCTCATGTTTCAGCACATTGATACACTTGTGATTTCTCCATCACTCACCTCCTGGTTAGGGTGCCAGACCACATGCTTCACGTCCTGGGTATGTGAATTAAGGACACTGACACATTCATACTCTTCTTCTTCATCCACTGTACAAAGAACATTTCTTCATTAGGGCAAATGTACCATAACAGAGGTATATCATTCTTTTTCACAACATGAAGTTAAGCAAACAAAATTGGTAGCCGACTACTCTTGCTGTATAAAGGACTGAGATACAATAACGGTGCACCAAGTTCAACATTTCCAGTTGGGCTGAATTAAAAGTAATGCTCACCTTCCCACACCCAGACACTCTTGTCACGGCTGCAGGTAGCTAGCAGGTTACCGGAAGGGGCCCAGGCTACGGACTTTACCTCATTTTCATGGCCCTCAAGCGTTGTGATACACTAGAGTAAGGAGAAACACATTAATGTAACGCACTCCCACAACAACAAAAAAAAAAGGTTGTTTCTGTTGCTTCTACTTCGTGCCTCATGGAATGACGACTGCTTTGCTGGCTCTAAAACTGTATTGAGTTTTACTTAAACAATTGGTTTGAAGTTTTCTCTCCGAGACGGGGATGAGCTACCCCTCCAAGACCTCTAACTGTGAAAAGGTTTTATCTGCTAAACTACAGCAAGAAAAACTAAACAAAAACACCTGATTCAAATTGTTGCCCATCTCCTACCTCAAAGGTATCTGTCTTCTTCATCCAGATACAGGTAGTGGCATCAAAGCTGGCAGATGCCAAATAATTCCCGCAAGGTGACCATGCTACTTTCCGTACGGTACGCTGGTGACCTTCACCCAGAACTGTTTTACACACCCAGGTATCTTCTGGAGAAAGCACAGGCAGGGTTTGTAAAGGTGATACAGGTGAAATATAACAGATATTTTATATATTAGGCTTGGAAAAAATCTGTGGTCACGAGCTCACAATGCATTGTCATTAATAGGCTTAAGGAGAACCCGTTGTCCTGAAGGTGTTAATCTGAACTCACAATGAGTCTCACAATCAGAAGCGACACACACAAAAACCAAAAAGTGAAACGGTGCGCTAACCCACACCTACCACACTCACAATTACCTTAAAATTAATAAAGATCTTCTTATATATCCACCAAGTAATGTGATATGACCACATATATATATATATAATTCACTCACATTCTTCTGAGCACATATTGCTCAATATATCTAAGGTAACTCTAGAGGCAATGCTCCACAGCTCGGCAGATGAATCCAAAAGAAGAAGATAGTGTTGGTGGTGATAGAGGACTCTTTGCGTATTTTATATAGCATAATAAATGTTTTTTTGACACTATATTCTCCTTTTGGATTTTTCTGCTGAACTGTCAGTATTGCTTCCAGAGTATACCGTCACACTTCAGGTCTTGCTCGGCTGCTGGTTACAAAAGCCTGTTGGGTATTATGTATAAAGGGTGATCTTATTACCATAGCAACTTTAAACTTTGCACAACAATCACTTTTTATGCATACGCCGTCATGGATGCATTAAAGAAGAATCCCATTCCTTTAAGGTGCATTGTAATGTAGCCAGATATGATAGAAAAGGCTTCTCTATGTGGGTAGAAGAGGAAAATTGTTCAAACTATTAGCAATATGTATTCAAGAAGTTTCAATCTGCTTAAATCTGACATCTATATTGACATTAAAATATTTTCTACAGTTTGGGCTGTGCTTAAAGAAGAGACTGTTTTTACATCTTTTATGCTTTCGAGATCACAGGTATATTGAATTCGAATGATCTACTGTTTACTCTGAAATGATTATACTATCCAGCTTTAAATGTAATTTCCCTTTTGTTGTGGCATATGAATGGAGGTAATGGCCAGTTGGTACTTGAATACCTGTTTAAATTAGAAACATATAAGTTGGTATGATGAGTGCGCAAACCCAATGGCTTCGTCTTGTGTGAAGAGGTGGTAGTGTAACGTAAGGGCGAATCGACCCCCCCCCCATGTACTTTAAGTTGGATTTCCCCAATTACACAACTTTATCCGTTGAACGCACCCTCTTTGCCCCAGATCCGGATAGTTTTATCGCCCCCACAGGAGGCCAATAGGGTCCCAGTTGGATTCCAGGCCAAGAACCAGCAGCGAGAGTCCGGGTGAGCCGTAATCCGATTTAGCAGGGTCAGGGAATCCTTCATCCTGGAGTCACCTTCAGCGACAGAAACAAGGAGACCATTAAAGAGCGCAAAGCACACAACGCACAGCAGTGACACTAAATATATGTCAATTATTGTGATGCATTTTTACAGTAATAAACACCGGTTACATCTCATTACATCTCCATTACTATAACGGGTTAATTTGTGTTTAATATCATTCTGCAGTAAAAAAAAAATGTATATTTGCGTACATCATCATTATATATATCTTTGTTTTATTTATTCAAACACGATGTATAGGTATATGCCATGTGATGCATAGAAGTAATACTGTGTGACAGAAGCCAAGACTGCTGAGGCTGCCACATTCACATGCGTGGAAACTCGCACTTTAGTAAGTCACATATAGTTAATAACTGTAAACGTATCCTGAGTAAATATTCCGCTTCTTAACCCTTTCAGTGGCAGAGACCTCTGTACTGTAAACCCACCTACCAATAAACATATAGTATTTAACCCCCTTTAGTCCAGGGGTAGCTCCTGTTATATACCGGCCAGTCCTATCCTCTGAAGGGTTTTCTTCTCTTCACTTTCCGAGACTCACGCCTTCGCGCTCTCTTCCTGTTTCTCCCGCAATGCATGCCGGATGTTGCAGTTCACCCGCTATGCGCGAGGACTACAACCCCCAGCGTTCTACGCGCCGCCGCACGGAACTCGGTGACGCAACGAGGACGCTGGAGGGAGGCGGAAGTCAGCTGTGGTGAGGGGGTTCGAGGTACAGGAAGAAGAGGTCTGGGAGCTGAGCTGAGGTGAGAGATTAGGGGGTGTGGGAGAGGACGGGTCCCGGAGAAGGGGTTCAGCAGCGACACACAGCTGCTTTTACCACCAGGGGTTCTTGGGCGGGGAGGCTGCCGAGACCCGAGGTGTTGATATCGGAGGAAGCCGGTATTTAGGGGTAGTGGGCGTATAAATGGGGTGCCGTGCGACGGAGCTTTAACAATGAAGCATTGTTTGAGTTATACCGGCCTTCGTGTCTACCCAGTCCTACTATCTCTATTATTATTCCGTAACTTCCGTGTGGCTCTCCGTACTACTCTACGCCACGACCATTGTGTTTCTTTTGGAACAATTAACACCAATTCTTTAATTCGGATAAGGGCTTGTTTATCCCCTAAATAAAACATTGTTGTTACGAGTGTGGCTGTGGCCTGAGTGTTGTTGTGTAGTCTTATGTTATTGTTTACTTTTGTTTACATGCATGACGTATACTCACTGTTATTAGTACTATTTCCATTGTCCTCTATCTGGTGCTCTATCCCGATCCTGCATTGTTTAGACAGCACTGATATCTAGATTGTAAGCTCTTGAGCAGGGCCCTCCTCACCTGTTGTTTCTGTAAGTCAAATTGTTATGTTACATACTACTTGTTACCTCCTGTCTGCCCACTGTACAGCGCTACGGAATGTGATGGCGCTATATAAAACTATAAATAATATAACATCTCTGTTCTGTACATGATGCATTTTATCGAGCGATCTTGTCCTTCAGTCCTTTTCATCAGTGCTTTCAAACTCTCTTATGGCCCCCGTTACTTTCATTACAGTGACCTTAGAATCCAGAGCGTTATAAAAGGTGCTGTTTAATCACAAAATACACTTGCGGTCTTCTTAACATACAAAATGACACCAGCTCCTTGGTTTACTCACAGAATGAACACCGTGTTACTGTCATTTGGAGAATATATATATATATAATCATTGATACTCGCTCCTGTATGTAGGGATATACTGGCCAGCTTGTATGCATAGTCGATACAGCTGATCTTTCCTATTTAACCATGCGCAAGGAGAACTTACAGTTCTCTAACATCACAGGCCACATATTTGTTTGAAAAGTAAACCGGCTCGATTTTATTACATTCTTGGTTTGCCTTCGTTCAATAAACCATTTGGTTGGGCAGCAAAACAGGCCAGATTCCGACAGTATGGGAATTGGCATTGAGGATCGTACTGTGTAGCAGTTTTGTTGGAAGTGCAGTCCGAGTATCTACTACTCCTTGAGGGGGGGCAAACAAACTATTTTTATATAAACGTAACGGTTGTCTTTGAGCTCTGGGGTACTCTTACCGCAGGTAGCATAAGGGAAATCTAGAGCGTAGTATAGACGCGCCTGTCGGTGGGCATTACTGCTCTTCCCAATGAAACGCTGTACAGCCCACCCGGTTGTTGGTGAGTTTTTAGTGAATCTAGTTTGTTATCCCACGTATCTGCCTGTGTATATATTACTTTTACTTGGACACATTTGGGAATCCACTGGAGTTTATGGTCTGGTGAAAGGAATAATATAGTAATATAGTAAATATCCACCAACCGTATAGATTGTAGGGTCAAAAATTTAAGTTCTCATCCTTACTGCTGTATGTCCTCTTCTCAGCAGGAGAGTGATTATCCATCTGTTACTTATTTTTCCCCGTCATTTTAACACTTTTATCTTCTTCCTTTACGCTGCAAAGAGTGAAACCTCTCCGTACCCAAGATGTTCACTCCCGGCGGGTCCGGTGGTTCTTCTGTGGCAGTGAGAAGAGGTCATGGCGCCCATGCCCTACCCAAGCAACCGGAACGAAGTCTAGCATCCGCATTGCCTGGTGCATTGTCCATCACCGCCTTGTGCACGGCGCTGGCGGAACCGGCCTGGCTCCATATTCACGGAGGAACTTGCACGCGTCAGGAGCTGGGAGTGGCGGATGTCTTGGGAAGTGAGGATCCGGAGCTGCTAACAGGTCATATTTTTGTCTTTACAAAATACAAACATAGCTTCTCTTTAATGAACTTACTCCGGGGAACAAAGTTGGCCATATAAATAAAATTCAGTCATCGTAGCCTGTAGTAGTCATTAAAGATTATATAAATATATATATATACCTTGTTGCAAGCTTTCGATGCTACTCTCATTCAGGGATATTATGCAATTAGTGTTGACGTTCCTTATATATTTAGACAGTAATATGGGGACAAGCACAGGTACAGACCTGATTTAAGGGTGTCCATTTTTTGCATGTGTTTATATTCCATATCATATTTTCTCTCTGTATCCAGATGATATGGTGATACAGATCTTTAATGAATACCTCTAAATAGAAGTAGTCTCTGGTGTGTGTCATGTATTATGGCCGGTTTTGGCTGTAGTTCTATATTGGGACATCGCGTGTAAGATATATCATATTGGATGATTTTCGGGAGAAGACGTTGTTGGCCTCTTTTGACGTCACAGGGAAGGGCCATTCACTGAAGGTCTGTTGCTTCAGGTTTAGGGATTGTTGATAAGAGAACAGAGCAGGGAGTGGAAATATTTCTTTTAGCCGCTCAGCTGTATGTTGTGTTTCAAGTTCTTTTGCTATCTCACGCAGGGCCTAAAACAGAGTTATAGACATCTAGCGAGCCCTGGTCATTCCCCTTTAGTTCTCTGTATATCCCGGAGTTGTTGCACTAGATGTTTGAGGTGTTCTGTATTTCATCTTCTGTCGATCTATAAGATCCCTCGTGAGCTATTGCTGTTAAGTTAACTTGTCTGAAGAGGGTGTTTTTGATAATGACTGTTGTGTCCGGGGAACTGGCAGGGGTACGTGAATAGTTGAGTTGGTAATTTTATTGTAGAACGGTCTGTGGTGTCATTTTTGTAGAATTATATTGTCTATGTGGGAAACATAGATCAGGGCTTTGGGATCACAGATAGTCAGTACTTTGTTTCTTCCAGTTTTGTCATGAATGGGTTGTAAAAGTCCCGTCTTGATTTAAAGGAGTTGTATACTTTTCATTTCATGAGTATTGTCGCTGCTTTACTTAGTATGCGCTCCTATTGCAGGTAATCACCTTTAGTAATGTTCTTCCTAGTGGTTACCCCTCCTTTGTCATCAGGTTTTGTGGTAATGTCTTGTATTCGGCTTTTATTGTTCTTCTGTAGTTAAATTAGGTGGTGTTTTTTTACTTTTAATATTTCCAGTGTGACCCTGTGCTTGAAATTCTCTATCCAGAGGGGGGGGGGGTTGTTTGGACCTCTTTGCGACTGTTCTATTGTTGTGGTTTTGTTTTGAAGGTTTGTCATCATTTTTGTTGTAAAGTTTTGCCCGCTGGCCGGTATATTGATAGATTGTCAAACAGTCCTGCTCTATTTTATTTGCTGATTTTGTTGCAAGTCCAATGATTTTCAGCATGTATTATTATTGTATTATTTATTATTATTATTATTTTAGTTTGTAGCATTCTTTAGTATTGCAGTAGCTTTCATTTCTTTCCCATGCTTCGGCTGCCTCCGTGTTACCGTGCGTGTTTTGGTTTTTTAAAAAAAATATCAAGAGCTTTTTTTCTTTCTTTCAAAAGGAAGTATTGGAAATCAAATAACTGATATGTTTTTGTATAGAAATAAAAAGGCTTTGCAGGCCTCTACATTGATGTAGGAGACACAAGTAGCTTCCGGCGGTCACGTTTTATCAAGATTGTTAAACTGATAGAAGATAAGCAGCTCACTGAGATAAGAAATCTTCTGTTTTATCTTGCATGTCGCACAAATTATTAATACGGTTTAGGATGTGTGTAAAGATATAGATATTGCTGTTCATGTTAGTAAGTCAGCTTTTTAACAGAGTTAGGGTCAGCAATGCGTGTTGTGTTTTTTTTCTGCTTTTCTGTCTATTTGGCAGAGTTGCCATGTAATGCAGCAGACTATGTGCTATTGTTTGTTTTACCCAACAGACGGTTATTGCTCTATGGGATCATAAGATGTGTAGGCATAGAAACACACAAGCGATTAAGATCTCAGAGTTCCTTGTTCCCTGAGATTTAGGTCCCCCGTGTCACGTAGGCATTGTGTTAAAGATCACATCTTGCCATATGTTTGTTTGGCTGTCCTGCAGGGTCTATGTCTACGCTGTGCTAATGCTGTCTCTGTATTTTGTCTCACTGCAGAATTCTGTATGAACCGCCAGACCATCCTTCTCCTCCGTGTCATCGCTGGATTCTGCTTCCTGGGAATCGCTTGCAGCATGACCGCTTTCCTTCTGGATGTTTTTGGACCCAAACACCCAGCTCTTAAAATTACACGGCGTTATGCCTTCGCCCACATCCTTACAGGTACTGGAGATACGAGAGATCTGACATTCTGTGTCATCTGCTGCATCACATTCACATGCTATGGAACACCTCGTTCGAAGTCCATGTGCTGACAGACAATACCTTTTAGTACCCTTATTTAACAGCACTTAGAACTGGTTTTAATTTGAGAGCCTCTGACATTATTTGGCTTTGCGCAGCGGCTGAGGATACCACTAGAGACTTCTTCAAGGGTTAATAATGAAAAGCATGTCCTGTAGTATGCTCTCTCCAGATTATTCACATACATATTGAGGGGCACTCTAGTGTCCCCGGCAGTCAGATATAGGGTCAATGCATATGTAAGGGGCAAATACAACATGAAAGATTGAAAGGACTGCTCAGCTGTCATATGCATGTGACGGCGGGAGTATCTCTTTAGCTTTCCCCGGGTAGCTCAGCCGCTAGTGAAATAACAGTTGAGTGGTTTAGACACTTGAGTTGCGATGTGTTGGAACACTTAACTAAGCCTTTTCTTGTACAGGACAGTAATGCCATAAGCAAGAGCACTTTGTTTTCCAATGTTGTCCTCTTCATCATTGTCATTGTTTTTCTCCCTCAGTTCTGCAGTGTGCCACAGTAATCGGATTTTGCTACTGGGCATCGGAGCTCATTCTCGCCCTACAACAGCAGCACAAAAAATACCACGGTTCCCAAATCTATGTCACCTTCGCTGTCAGCTTCTACTTGGTGGCTGGTGCTGGAGGAGCATCCATCCTTGCCACAGCAGCAAACCTGCTCCGCCATTATCCCACAGAGGAAGAAGAACAGGCTTTGGAATTGCTGTCCGAGATGGAGACCGACTCCTACCCGGCAGAGTACGATGTCATGAACCCCTTCCAGCCACCGCCTGCTTACACTCCCTAAGTGAGTGTATCGAAAAGAGAGCTGACGTTACCCACGGGGCTGTCTCCTTAAACCAGAGAGTGCGGCCGTATCTGCGGTTGCTTTATCGAATGGAGGACATTGCAGCCAAATCGCCCTAGATACGGACACATAGACGGTTTATCCCATACAGTATGGCTGCCGTCGCAGACTTGGCATTTCACTTCCTGTTCAACCTGTTAAATTCCTATTCTATTTCTGTGATTGTTCACAAGACCCAGGCTCGTTTTACACGGCCTTTCTCTTAGTCTGCTAAAAAGATGTCTAACGCAGAACCTTTTGAAATGAATAAGTTGCTTGAATCTTGCACTGCTGTCAGTGTTTGGTTCTGACAGATGATGGGTAATTGTTTCATGTTTACATCCATACCCTTTAAATGTAATCTTTTCTGGTATGTGCAAAGGCCATTACCTAAAGCAAGGCAGGGAAAGACAGTTGGGATATATATAATATATATATCTATATAATATATATTTCTCACTGCTACAATAGTATATAGAGGAAATTTTATGTCCCTGTATAGTGTAAAAAAAAAGTCAGGTGTCCAAACACTGTATGTAGTGGATATGTGGGCTGGTGTTATGGACATACCTAGCGGAACCCTCTGTTCGTGTAGGGGTGTATATATATTATAGGTTTTTTGTTGTTGTTATTATTGCTATTATATGAGAGCTTATTTCTCCAGGTCCTCCAGTGCACAGTAAAGAAACATTGGCTTCCCCAGTGACGACTGGGTTATTTTTGAAGTTATACCACAGGTGACCTCATTATAGCATCATTATTCTGTTTATCACAACCAGGCCTTAAATACTAAATTTCATTGACACAGAATTTTAAAAGAAATCTAATTGTATTTTTCCCCCCAAGGTGTTCATTTACATTAACTCCAAAATAACCTCCCTGTTACGTGGACTTGTATTTACGGACATTTTTTGTGAGTCTCTTGAGTGCTTTCTTTTATAAATGTATATGTACATTTTAAAAAAAAAAAAAAAAAATCTATTAAGCAATCAAGCAAATTATTGCAATATATTATGGGTCGTTTAAACTGCGATAGCTGCTGGTGAGAAAATACAGCATTTTACATATTCTGGCAAAAAATGTGTTTTAACAAAACTACAATGGCTGTTTTCACTATCACGGGAGCAAAGTATTTGGCTTGTCTGTTTTTGCGAGAAAGGCTGAGGTGGTCCTTGGATAATGTGTAGTAAATGTAAGGAAACGTCTTGCAATGCCAGCTTAGCAAAAGAGAAGCTTTTAGGAGGGTTGATCCGTTACAATGCACATTGATATCAGGGATTTAGAAAGTCCCAGCTCCTGCAGTCCAGCTATAGCTTTCCAAAACTTAGAAAAGTGGGAGTTGCAGTCCGGCAAGCCACAGGTATAAATCGTGTTGCGTGGCTTTTCACAATTTGTTAATTAGCAACTTATATTACACAGGTAAGATCAGTAGCAAACTCTTCTTTTTGAATGATTTTCCATTGATCTGTTTTATTGCACTCTTCATTTTGCTCCATTTTTAGCTAACTTGACTATACAAATATTTCAATTTTATTATTGTTTCTGTTCGTGTGTTCTGATGTTCCTTTAATGTGTTTGTTTTAATCAGAATGCTTTGGGGTTTTTTTTTTTTAGGAGAAAAAAAAATAAAAATATAAAACCAAAGGTCATGTAGTTTTACCAATGCCTTCTTCGCACTGGTGTAGTGAGTTCTTTTCGTAGAAACCCAAGTAAAGAAAGCAAAATGAAAGCATTTAAAGGAAATGGGATACTCAAGATCATTATACTGTCCCCTTACACTGTATTAGAAGGGAATATAGAAGCTTTTTATAAATGTGGCCTACCACCGGAAACATTTGTTTCATAAATAATATCTTTCTTTTTCTACAGTGCTGGGCAAAAACTTTAAAAAATGCAATAAAGTAAGAAGGCTTAAAAAAAAGACATATTAATAGTTTATTTTTCTCGTTTAAAAAATGCAAAGTGAGTGGAAAGAAAAAACTCTAAATCAATTCAATATTTGCTGTGACCACCCTTCGCCTTCAAAACCGCATCGATTCTAGGTACACTTGCACACGGAGTTTCGGCAGGTAGGTTGTTCCAAACAACCACGGTTCTTCAGTGGGTTTAGTCGGCATCGGTGGCTTCTCTCCTTCCATATAACCCCAGACTCGATGATGTTAGATCAGAGCTCTGTGGTGACCAAACCAGCAGTTTCAGGACTCCTTGTTCTTTATGCTGAAGATAGTTCTTGATCACTTTGGCTGTATGTTTGGGGTCGTCGTCCTGCTGCAGAACAAATTTAGGGGCAATCAGATGCCTCCCTAGTGGTACTGCATGATTGATAAGTATCTGCCTGTACCTCCCAGGATTGAGGAGACCATTAATTATAAACACATTCCCAACTACGTTTGTAGAAATGCAGCCCCAAACCTGCTTCACCGCTGCCTACAAACAGTCATTCTTCTACAGCCCTTCGGTGAACAAATTGTCTTCTGCTACAGCCAAATATTTCACATTTTGACTCATCGGTCCAGAGCACTTGTTGCCATTTTTCTGCACACCAGTTCCTGTGTTTTTGTGCGTAGTTGGCCTTGTTTCCACATTGGAGGTATAGCTTTTTGGACTCAAGTCTTCATGAAGACCACTTCTGAAAAGACTTCTCTGGACAGTGGATGGGTGTACCAGAGACCCGCTGTTTTCTGCCATTGCTGAACTGGATGGCACTACTCGAAACGGGCATATGCCTTTGGGCAGAACATCTGGAAAGCCCTGTCTGCCTTGACATTTCTTCCTGGGAGAGACCTTGCCGGATGCAGTACCTTGTGTCTTGTTGCTGTGCTCGGTGTTGCCGTGGTGTATCACTTTTTGACATTAAACCGTCTTCAGTTTAGGTTTTGTTGCTAAAAATCTCGGATCCTATAACCTCAGTGGTTTCTTCCTTTTGTAAAGTTGTGTGGGTTCATTTTGTTGATAAAGCAAAGAGATTTACATACCACGTGGCTTCTGTACCAAATAAAACAATTTTTATTATTATTATTATCATAAGCTTTGGATAGCAGTTTTCAAGATTGATGTTTCCAGATCAATCCCACATTATGATGCTTATTAAAGGGCACTATGCTGTAAACATATATCTGCGTCACAGACACAGAGCGGGGATGGATTGCAGAGCTGGATCTCAATGCTTTGGACTCTTCCGGTAACACCATCCATCCAACCACACCGTACATATATTCTATATAGCCCAGGCCCCCAATACACACCAACGCACAATAATTATTACACATGCGTTAAATGCGGAAGCTCCTGCTTGCTGTAACACAATTAATAAACGTGGCCCGTAGAGCACCGGTGTATACAGAGCTCCCAATACATGGCCAAACATAGACAGCTCTGTTTTAGGGGGGGGGTTTGGGGGGGTAATAGAAAAGATAAACACCAGAAGAGGAAAGGGGCAAAGTTCCCCCTCATACAGGGACATTTAGTATCCTAGCCATTCATGTTAATTATCCCTGCAGTGTTGAGTCCCAGTAAAGCATTTGAAATGTCTTGGACAGTACTCCAAGCCTCCCTGATACTGGCACACACTAGACAGTGTTCCTACGTACTGTGTACTGCCTCCAGTAAGATGGCGGCGATCACGTGCCCGGTCACATTATCCATCGCATCTAGGTTGTCCTTGAGCGTGCGGCATGTAGAAACGATGTAGAACTCTGCGCTTGACCGACTGAGAGATTCTCCAATCAGGAACCGCTTGGTAGAAGGTCACCCAATCGATGGAAAGAGGGGCGTTTCCCAGGGCCTCGGTCTGTCTGGCGTGGGTCGCGCCGGGGTGAACGGTGCATTCCGGGGGCAAGGATGTGGCAGCATGCACGGCGAGGTTTCACGGCAGGCTTCGTGGGGTGGCTCCGCTCCCGTTTGCCTTTGCTCTACCAGAATGGCCGTGCTCAGTATTGGGGTGGGGACCGCAGTGCTCGGGCCCTTATTCGGGGGCTACGTTATAGAGGCCGGCCGTGGCGGACGGGTAGGCTGCTGGCCGCTCTCACAGGCGCCTTCTTATGGGAGGAGGAGAGAGTCCGGGACGATGAGATTCTCCGGTATTACACGCATGTATAGATATATATGTATAACGGGGATAGTGTGAAGATGTGACTATGAATGAACTGGCGCGCGGCTGTCACTGGGCCGCCACTCTCATCACTGCCGGCCAGCCTGTAATCTGATGGGGGGTTTAAGTTCAGCAGCTGGTGCGGGTCCTTCTCATCTGAGAATGCTGTGTGTTGAGTATCATTGTGTGCTGGGTGACTGGGTTTGTGGGAAGCTGCAGCACTGAGGCTCCAGTTGTCGGCGACATACAATACCCCATATCTGTACAGTGCCCTTGCAGTTGGCGCGCGGCCCCCGGGGACGTTGCCTCGTTCGTAAGTAAAAGGCCCTTTTGTATTGTGAGTGTCTTACGAGGTTAAGGAACGGCGCCCTGAAGCATAATGTGCTGCTGAAAGCTTGGACAGTGTGCTTGGTGTTTGTATCCCCTGTTAATGCAGATACGGGGGTCCGGCGTTTAGACGGGGTCTACGTGTAAAGCGTTTCTTTTTTGATGAAGGCCGTCCCTGTTCTCTGCCTGCAGGTCAGCCGATGAGATGAAGCGCATGCAGGTTACGAAGCAGACGTTTCCCGAGCAGCCCCCGGCGCATGACGACGACCAAGGCTGGGAACTGGTTATGGATAAAAAGGACTTCAAGCTCTGGAGACGTCCGATCAACGGAACCCATCTCTATCAGTACAGAGGTAGTGTGCGCAGGGATGAGCGTACAATCCCTGGCGGCAAAAAATCTCTCCCGCGTGTGCAGTAACAAGTATTCCTGAATAAAGGGATTACGGGGACGTGCGGGCTTTG
Organism: Spea multiplicata; assembly: GCA_009364415.1. Classification (NCBI taxonomy): domain Eukaryota; kingdom Metazoa; phylum Chordata; class Amphibia; order Anura; family Pelobatidae; genus Spea; species Spea multiplicata. Next base: position 21,912 of record VKOC01025358.1, read on the forward strand.
GTTTTTTGTGTTATTACTGGATAATTTATCAGTTTTATAAGAGTTCATCCTATGGGGGAATCCTGTGTAATATTAGCTTTTACTGGTAAACACCATAAAATAATCTTAATAAGATTATCTTATTAAAATTATTAATCTTTTTTAATTTATCATTAATTTAATTTAATTTTACACACTTTGATACCATCTGTTAGTGGAGGGAGCACTCGGAGGGTCTTTGGTTCTGTAGATGGCAGAGAGAGCTGTGTTTTCCCCGCAGTGTATGACGGGGTCGGGGTATAATTCCGGTATATGTGCTATATAGTTAAATACAGCATAGGTTAAAAATCTAAAAAAAAAGCCATTGTACTCTGCGTGTTGAGTGTAACAAATTGTACATGTCTTTGTCCTTTTTCTTTTCAGTGTTTGGGTCGTACACGGATGTAACGCCTCGCCAGTTCTTTAATGTTCAGGTAGGAATCGTATTCACTACGGTTTTGGCTTTGGAAAGGCCAATAGTAACCGCTGTGCTTTTCTTTCCCAGCTGGATACAGAGTACCGCAAGAAGTGGGATGCGCTGGTCATTAAACTGGAAGTCCTCGAGAGAGACGCGGTCTCCGGGTCCGAGGTCATTCACTGGGTCACTCATTTCCCCGTAAGTCATCTTGGATGCTTTCTTCTCATCGGCTTTACCGTTAGCCCGTTGGGTCATAGGAGGGGGGGTCCCGTGGCATCGAACAGGCAGGTTGCATACACAGCCCCGGGATTTAGTGCTTGCAGCGACCGTCTAACGCTTATCTCCTTTTTGCAGTACCCCATGTACTCTCGGGATTATGTCTATGTCAGGAAGTTTCACGTTGATCGCGAGAACAACCTCATGGTTTTGGTGTCTCGGTAAGCTTTGCTCCTGAGTAGATCGTGCTGACAGCCTGGTTCTTTTGTGATGAATTTGCTTTTTTAGTGTTATGACCTTTTTTAACGTTTAACTCATCTGTAATTATTTCCTAACAGAGAGAGCCTAAACAGATGAGCTGAATATATATAAATTTATAACATAAAAATCATCTCGCTTGGCAACGCTATCACCGTAAACTCTCGTCTTTGTCTCTTTTTTGGAACATGTATCCTGACCTTTGTATTGTGTAACTTCCACTCATCATACACTAGATTGAGTTCCATTTGTATGATTCTCCTTGGTTTAGTCAGCATGTCGTGTATTTGCCCGGTTGGAGAAGCCGTGGTTCTGATAGCCCTCTTTATGTGTCTCGTACCCACAGCGCAGTGGACCATCCCGGGGTTCCTGAATCTCCTGATTACGTGCGGGTGCGGAACTACCAGTCCCAGATGGTTATCCGACCTCACACAACTTTTGATGAGGTACGTTATATATATAATAGCACGGAAGGACAACAATTAATAAATTATGACTGCCTGTCCTGAATCATTTTCTTTGTGTAAAAAGCATTGGGTTACACCCTAGGCTGGAGAAACTCCAATTCCAGTCCTCAATGGCAGGCCTGGACTGGCCACCTGGCACATGGGACAAAAGCCTGGTCCCCAATAGAGCCGCTTACTTACCGATATCCAGGTCCTGCAGTGTGTGGCCCCCGACCAAAAACGCAAGGGCCACTTAGTCATCCCCGGTACTGCTTGAGCTCTACAAAGCAGCCATGATTTTTGGATATCCCAGCTTGAGCAGAGGCATCTCTGTTACAAATGTATCACAGTATTTATTTGCAGGCAGGGATGCACTGAATTCGTGGTCTGTACCCAGCCCACGACTACTGGCTTGGACGGCCCGGGTTTAAAGATTTACGGGATAACACTGGTCTATACAGGGCCGGCCCGACAATGGAGCCGAGTGGGGCAACTGCTCCCAGCGGCACTTTTGATGGGGCGGTACTTTGCCGCCCCAAGCCCTTTTGCAATAAATTAGAGTACGGCTCTATTTTTATGTTAAATGTAAATTGGAGTCCAAAGGCTGTTGGGTTCCTGTAGAAATCACTGGGAGTTACGGCAGCCGTATCCATGCTCTTTTATTAGCTGTGGCTCCCTTTGGCTTCAGTAGGAGGTTTAGAAGAACACAGACAAGGCCGGGGGATTATTTTCAGATCGGTGACAGACGAGAGCTCTGCTTTATAGCAGGTTTACTTTTCTTGTCGGTCTGATCCTCCTTTACCTGTTTGGGTTTAGCCGGTATTCTCAAACATCCGTAATCGGCAGATCCCCGCATCCGGTGATACTAGAAACGTGAAGTCAAAAGTCTTTGTAGAGTAACCAAAAGAGCTCTTCCTTCCTCAGAACGGTTTTGACTACATGCTGACGTACAGCGACAACCCGCAGACTGCGTTCCCTCGCTACTGTGTGAACTGGATGGTGTCAAGCGGTAAGGGTTAATGGGTAGCGGTACGGGTTTACGTGTCACGGAAGGATCTGAAAATGTCATCTGTTTGCTGCATATTTAATATTTTGGATTTGTTACCTGTTGTTCATGCCATTTTTAACATGGGAATGGAGACATTTACACGTTCTCAGTTGTTTTGTCCCAAATTATATATTATTATTATTATATATAATAATTTGATTGCTCTCCCACAGGGATGCCAGATTTTCTGGATAAGCTGCACCTAGCAACTTTGAGAGCCAAGAACATGGAGATTAAAGTGAGGGATTACATCTCCCTGCGACCTCAGGACTGCAACGGGGAAGCCAGGGCCAGCCCTGAACGCAAGCCGGCGGTCACCAATCCTGCCGCGCAAATGGATTACGCATAAAGGGCCCTTTTCTTTATCTCTGCAGCAGCTGCCGTGAACTGCTAGAGACTGAATAAGCCGAGGAGTCGCGGCTGCCAACTTTCCACTGGAACTGGAGGTTCTCACCAACACAGCAGTTGCCTTGTAAGAACATTTTACTGCCTGGCCGCAGACCCCAGAGCAGCGCCAGAAAGTGTTTTTTTGTTTTAAAAAGTGCAAACAAATGGACAACATGCACTAAGTGGGCATCACGGGCAAAAGCAGGGGGGAAGGAGGGTTTGCGTTAAGAGATAACCGGTCGTGGGGTCAGAAGATCGGTCTGCCGTTGTTTGAAGGCATAGTAAAGCGTTAGGAGGGTCGGCCCTCCACTTATTTGTTCTTTTAAACGAATCTCTCGCTTACTGACGTTTTACTGTTTAGTTATCTTCACACCTGGGACAAGCGAATGTAATACAGATGACAGAAATGTGAACGGGTTTATATCCTACTGGTACTTTCCGTAGCTTTTCCCACCACCTTGAATGGCGTTCCATACGTGGAACTTTTTCTATAACTTGTAAGGCTTTACTATACCTTTTTAAATGCAGGTGAGCGTTTCTACATGGTTGGGTTCTGCTGGTTAGTAGTTCTTACTACAGCGTTGTCTCGTGTCTCTTGATCTGTTTTATAAGAAGCCTAAATGTTTACAGCTGTTTGTATCTTGAAATAGGTTTTGATCTATTCTCAAAGCTTTGACCACCTTGCCCTCCAGGTATCTTCCACCCCTGTACTTGGAAAGTGTCTTGGGTTATTGACTCTCTTCTCCGTGTAACTTGTTAAAATGAAGAATACCTTTTGTGTAAATGTTCCCAAATTCCACGTTAATTCAGATATTGGAGCCTGTCTTGGCTTACTGGGCAAATGGCCGGCATCTAGCTTGCCATATGTACACACAGCTTGGGGATTTACATTAGGAAGGGTCAGACAAGAGTGTGCATGTAGATGCGTTTGAAGGGGGGTTTAATCTGTTTTTTAAATCCCTGCTACAGCTGGGGGGTACGCTTGTAATCGGTCAGCCAAGGCGCTACTTCCGTGTGTAGCTGGAAATAGACATGTTATTGAACTTAGCAGGAGTCAAGAGGTGCTGACGATGTTTGTTAAATGTATTCAGACCCCGAGTTGATACATTGGTAGGATCTGTATCTGCCAGTTCTACATTTACTTGAGGTTGAATAACTTTGCCTTTACTGGTTTGATCTGTTAATCACTCTTGCATTGTATTGATGATTCCCAACCCACTGCTCAAGATTCAGTGATTACATAGTTTTGGAAAAAGGTATGACAAATTAAGAATATTGTAGGGGTGTCCCCTGTATGAGACAAGGGGGGCCCTCACAAACCTACCAAGCCCCCTGTATGAGACAAGGGGGGCCCCTCATAAACCTACCAAGCCCCCTGTATGAGACAAGGGAGGCCTTCACAAACCTACCAAGCTGAGGAGGACCTTTCAAATTGTGGATGTTCTTTCGCAGAACGCCAGGATTAATTACATTCTGAACAATGTTCATACAACAATGGTCTGCACTGACTTGTATGGTAAAACCGGCCAATTTCATGGGTGGTTTCTGATCTCCCCAACTAGCCCATTGGGAGTTGTGGCACACTAGCGAGGCCACTTGCCCAAGTGGGCAATTAGCTCTTCATTACGTGGCCAAGAAGCTACCGCTCCCTGACTCTGCTACCCTAGACCAAAATATGACCCTGAGCACTGTGATGCTCAAGGCTTAAAGCACTCCTAGGTTCCCAAACCAAGTCTTTTTGGTGGGTTGAGCCAACGTCCTGAGGACATACCCTGTCAGGGCTGATGGTTATTGTTCCTTGAGGTAAGAACCTGGGGAAGCCAGCATCATTCACTAAAACGACCACAAAATAATGTCACTAAGGGGTGTCTCTAAATGCTGGACTTCCAAATCACCGTTTTTTTACCATAATCTCACCAGTGTTGCCGTGTACAGTAATTCCAGCCAATGCTGCCATATTAAGGGCTCGTTATATCTTTAAATGTATACCTTGTCTGCCTAAACTGTGTGTTATGTTCAGATGGGGAGATCTGCGTGCCCCCTTCTTTATATCATTGCCCTGTTAGCGGCAAATTGTTGGCAAAAGCATTATCTGGTGGGTGACTAACTTATTCCATTGCAAGGGAAATGCTAAGACCCCTGGAAACTATACACAGACATGCATGTTATAGTGGAGGTGTTAATGATTTTGGGTAAGATTTTCACATTTTTGGCTCCTTTTAAAAATCACATGAAGTTCTTTTTTTTTTTCCATTGCTCTGCTAAAATGTACGACTTTCGGCACCTACACTTGTTGAAGGAAGGGGGAAAAAAAAAAGAGAAAACACGTAATTTTCACTTGATGTACAAAGCAATTGCTTAAAGGAGCAATTTTCCCCAAAAAGCATTTAGAAAGACTGGAAATAATTCTTGGAAATCACACCACTTAAAACGTGGCTTTTAGCTTCCTTTCATACTTGTCGCGAAATTTGCATTTAAAGAGTTTCTTCGACCCTGTTTCTTCCCGCGCAGTCTGTAATAACGTCTAATGGACCAACCTCCAGGAAAAGGCTCGCTTTAATGCGCGTGAAACCATTAAGTGAAGTATTCTCTCTGTAACCTCAAACCATCTAACGATATTTCCCTTTCCGTATCTTTTAAGGGGATTCTGATCCGCCACAAACATCGCCGCACTTTCATAATTTACCATCTGAATGCTTTGGCTTTGTGACCGACCTTTTTTTTCGCCGTGTTTGCACTACTTTGTGTTGGGAGAGCCGACCTGCGTGATGTTACGTTTGTTGCTAAGGGGGAGTTTTATTTTTTATTAATTAGGCTGATGATTAAAGTGGACAAACTTAATAACGAAACGCTGGTGTTGGTTTTCTTCTTCGTAAATAAACTCAATGTGAGTTGGGAATAGATCAAGGTGTCAGGTACTGGCAGTGTAATCGGCAGTTAGACTTGGATGAATCTCTCCAGTTCTCATGACATACAGCAGGGCAGCATTCAAGAGGTTGGCCTGCAGTCTGGAAAATACATAGATCTGTGGTTTTTCAATGGCCAAGGAGGCAACTCTGTCCTAAAACATAATCATCCTTAGATAAGTTCCAGTGAAATACACCTCAAACATTCTCCTTATTCAGCCCCAAACGTCTGGGCTAATACCGGCCGTGCATTCACCGTTCCCTGACAAGTTGCTGGAAGCTCAACACCATTTCTGGTCCAGTGAGGGTTGCCAAATCAACCATTTCTCCCAAAACACATCTGATCTTTACATGTTGCTGACCACCCCGATTAAAATGCTTTCCTTTTTTACAGGGGGGCATAAAAACATTTTCATACTGCCTTGTGGTAAACAATTGGACGGCTAGGTCTCAATCACCCAATTTGACACTCCCATTAATGAAAGTCTATGGAGAAATGGACTTTGTTGGCATGGTCATAAAGAATCCGTTCAGCGTGGTGTTTGAGCTGGGAAACAACCAAAATGATATGACTGACAACAATAGGGGCCTTCAGTTTATGGCAACAAAATGAATAAGACAAGGTCTTTGTTAACGCTAATCTACATTAGCCCTACATTTTATGTTCACGCGCCCCATGGATGAGCCTATCCGGTGTTCCAAATGGGATAAGCTGGAAGATCATGCTGATCATCTACTTCTGAGGACAACCCTACTGCATATTGAAGGCATTGTGAAGAACGTCTTGGGAGACGCACAGTATTATGCTACTTACATCAGAACCCTCGCGTCATCTTTTCACATTTGAGCGTTCCCCTTGTTGGTGATCCAAAAACTCATCCTCCACGTGTCATCAAAAACAAGTATAGGTGTGAAATGTTCTTTGTGTTTAGATGCAGCTCCGCTCTAGTCAAAAAGTGTGCCTCTTGTCAATCAAAAAACACGGATCGTGTCTGGGGGGCTCACAAATACAAAGTGAAATATGAAAAAAATTGATTATGGCGCCAACAGTGATAATCAGTGCCGCACACACCTAGCGGTTCACCCACAACCAAAAAGTCCAAAAACAAATATAAATGTAATAAAGAGTTGCGCAGAGCAGAAGAAATCATAATAGAAAATATAATATTTAGCAACTTATGTTTCCACAATTTTCAGACAAAATATAACAAGTGTGTGAGTCTGATTAATAGGAGACTAAAATGTAAATATATGATGTATGTATGGAGGGCAGCGTTCCACTAGCAATAGCCGGCTTCCAAATGTCAGGCACTCGCGCCACATGAAGCACAACGCGTTTCGCCTTTCAATTGGCTTCATCAATGTCCTTATGTGTTTTCCCTCATCTACACGACACTTGATCTTACTTAAAAGTAATTGATTTCATTGATAATAATGACATAATACTTTATAAAGTACCAAATCTAGGAAATCCAGCAAGCTTCTCTTTTGAGAGCGACCTTTGTAATTCATACCTTTTATGCAAATCACATAAAATTCACTGTTTACTAACTAAACCTTGCTTTTTTAACCAAAACCACCGAAACATGGGAGACAAGAAAGAGTGTGCAGCCATCAAATAACTCACCGACGGATGCGTAATGGGACACCCTGGCCGTTGTATGCGCGTTCGGCATATTCTTCACACATCTCCTTGCGTGTGATATACTTACATCTGGTCAGCTCCGGCACGCTGTAGCGAACACTGCCGGCGGGGGAGTACTGAGACCACCATGCGCAGAAATATCTCCCAATGATTTTGATGGCTGCCGCTTCCTGGCACCAGTTGGCTGCTTCATGTTAGAGTTCTCAACCTCTGCAGCTTCTCCCTAAGGAAGCTCCTTACAAAGTACTTTCATATGCATTGTTTGTTAAGGGGGGTCCCTTTAAGGCTGGCTGAGAATTTTGGGGTCTTAGCCAAAAAAATCTTGGAGGACCATGGGAGATGTAGTTCAACAAGTCAAGGTTTACCTGTCGATTACATCTGATTATTATCTATTTCGCGACAGGTGAAGAACAAATGGGTGGACACGGGACAAGATTTCATTCACACCCAGAAAACCAAATATACATTTTTGCTTATTTCTACGCGGTTCCAAAAAAACTTCCCTCTCCACTATTTAATATTGGTTCGGAGCCTAATACGCCTTTAATACCTTTAACAGAAGGGGCCAGGTTAAAATGACTATAGAGCGAGGATTACTAGCTGTACTTCTGTCTTTAATGTTGGGATGGTGGTAAGAACAGTGTTTCCTCCCCTTGAAATCAGGTTCAGCTGCTATTTATTAAGCAGTAATGCGCATCCCCTTTGCTCCTCCAAAGTCTCCAGATCTTTCCGCCATGGAGGTGCTGTTTGTGATTTGGGTGTTTGGTGCTGCAGGTAACGTTCTAATCGCACCTGGGATCTAAAGGTTATTTGTTACATAAAAACCCAAATAAATGAATTGTTGGGTATAGAGGGGAGGGGGTGACGGTTTGTTTTCTCTTCTCCTTATTGCTTGATATTCTGAATAGTATGCTGCTGGATATGAATTATTCTAAAGGGATTACACAGATGGGGAGGAAAAGTTCCTATTTGCAGCAAACTGTTAGAAACTAACCATAAATGCGGATTACTGGTTGTCGGAGATGATGGTCACTAATTCTCTAAATTCAGGATTTTAAGTTGAGGTCTTTGCAGTCCATCGAATGTAACAGGGGGATTGCTCTTAATTTGTGGTATGTAGCGGATTCAGATGTCTGGTGACGGACGTGGTCATAATCAGTGACTTTATCTTGTTTTCTTAGTTCACTTCTTTGCTATGATGATGTTATTTAGACTGCCTGTGGTGTTTTATAAAAGGTAATCATGCTAATTTATATGATTTTGGGGTTTATTCACGAGAATGGGAGGTGGTAGGAGAGTTTGTAGTTGTAGTTTAAACTCACTGATTTCTGCATTGTGAAGGGCCGGCCCTGGAAAGCTTACAATTAGTACAGTGACTTTTGGGAAATCTAAGTGATCGGATCTAGTTCCATGCTGCTCTTGTTGGAGGGGCTTATTGGCGTTGGACCGTCATAACACGTGGTAAAATTGGTGAGTTGAAACTGCAGCTCTCCTGCGTGCTACTGCTTTAATGAATAAACCCGTCAGAGAGGTCACCCCACCCTTATACCACCTTCTGTCTCTGGTAGTCATTTCTATGGGCTGCAGGGGTACTTGGCAGGTGGTCTGCCAAAGGTAGCCCTTAATGGGTTAATCTATACTGTTGTATTGAAGAGAGCTCAGTTTGTGATATTGGCGCTTGGAATGACTCCAAAATATTCACTGTTCCCCCTATGTGTTACTTTACATACTTTTACATTATGTGATGTTTTGTAATGTTTATTGCTTTTAGAGGTAATTGTATAATAATGCAAAATATTTAATGCAATTATATTATGATGATATATATATAATCACGCATACTATGTATTTATGCGAATTTCCTGGCCGTTCTAGTATCCTCACCCACAATATATTTTAATGGAATAATACTGGGCCTCGCCCTTTGTAATTGTTATATTCTGACCTATTCTTAATCACCATTTTGGAATATAATTATTGAAATATTAAAAAAACAAGTGCAATTTATTTTTATTCCAATTCTATTTGTTGTCGGTTGGCATCTGGGTTAGGATTGCTTAAACTAGAATCTTCTGCATAAAAATGATTTGGCTAACATAGGGTTTTACGCATTGCATGGGGACAGGCTGTGACAATCCTGAACACAAGGACCGGGTAAGTGTGTGTAAAATTAAAAAAAAATAAATAAAATAAAAAAAAAAAAGGCAAAAAGAATAATAAAAGTGGCCACCAAGTTAAAAACAAAAAAGAATACCAGTACTTCCCAACTGAATGCAGCAGCAACCCAAGAAACTCAATGTCCAACTTGTCCTTGGTGGTGAGACCGCTGTTCCAACTTTGCCCCAGCGCCGTGTGCTTCTGAATTTAGAAGGTTGGTTCTGCCACCTGATGGCTTACCTATTTATATTTATGCTTCATTCTCTTTGCTTTTCAGCGGTCTTTGTGAATCCTGTAACTGCTGGGGGAAAGACCCAACGCACTGATGACATCCTGGCAATAAACAACCGTGAGTGAGGTCAAGCGGCTATTCCATACTTTGTGTCACCGACGGAACAAAACAAGGGTTTAGCTTCCCTTTATTTTGTTTAATTCCCTCTTCTAAGTGATACTAAAAGTAACCCTGCTTTTTTTGTGCATTTGCAATTTCAACAAGATCCCCACCGGCTTCTTTATAAGAAACAGGCAGTGTCGTCTTTATATATAACAGGGCCAGGGCCTGGGTGTGAGGTGGTCTATGAACTGCCATGACAGACCACTGTGCAAACTCTACCTTGGTCACAGTTTGCGTGATGCTGGGTGCAGGGATATGAAATACCCTGGTGTATCCCACCGGCACATGTAACGAGAGAGGAGACAGGCGCTGACTGTTACACAGACCTCCGAGCCTATAGTGATTTTTAAGAAGGGCAAGACATGACCATTTGCCCCTGAGGTTAGCTTGGGCCCAGAGGGAAAGTGAACAAGGAGAGGGCACGGCTAAACGCAACTCTGCTGCCCAGAGAAAGAGAAAAGTGACCTGAGGAGCTCCCTGTAATGGCACAGCAATAGGGCGTGCAGCCATTACAAAGGGGTCTGTGGGGGGGATCATAGTCGCCCTCCGCCACCCCCCCCCCTTAAATGAAAACAGAAGCACATGTCGTCCAACACAGCCTTGTGAGCCCTTCTGCGGCTTCGCTGATTACCTCCAGAAATAAAGGTAGGCAATAGCAGGGGGGGCACAATACAGGACCTGGGTGGTAGAGGACTAGGGGCAGGTGGTTATGATAGGGGGTAGTGGATCAATAAAAGTTGTTGCTAAACACATTTGATTTTTTTTAATTTAAGATAGCTCAGTTGGTTAATGATAAATGTAGAGAGGGGCACTAAATGTCCCTACAAGCTTTTATATGACAAGTGTCCTTCGCTCACTAGTTCTGCCGCTGGGTCTCGGGTCACACTTATTGAGTTGTGAACTTATGTTTATCCCACCCCACTGAGAACACCAGCCTCCAATATTATACATATGCCTACTGCCGTTCACTTTTTATATTTTTGCATGGCTTGTGTTGACAGTAATGTTTGAATATCTTGTCCTTCCTTTGGTCTGCTCTTGGTGTTTCCAATCTCCAGGTCTTATCCCCAAGGATTCTCCAGAAAGCAGCTTTCTGCTAGAAGGGGACATCATCAGAAATGTAAGTTCTGTCCCCAAAAGGTGGTGCAGTCATTTGTTTAAACGACTTTGGGCTTTTGCCTGTGAGCCCTGTCAAAAATATATCTTGTACAGCGCTACTGAATATGATGGCAATATATAAGATATCTGCCACAGACGACTCCTCTCTCACCCCTACACGCTTAAGATGGGTATATATGTGTATATTGCCTGTTTTTTTTCTTGAAATGATCCTAATCTCAAAACTACATTTAGTCTTACATTTTTCAGATTTAGTCATTTTAAGTGTTATTAAATGTTTCTTATAAGTTACACACAAAGAATACATTGTTGTGAATGGGAAAAATAATATTTGGACAATAAATTTTTTTTTTATTTTTTATAAAAGCTCATCTGTGATGTAGTAATTAAATTATAAGTTACATTTATGTTTTTCATATGATTGAATTATTAAGGATAATCAATAAAATTGGTTGGTGGAGATTCGTATAATGCAATTCTGTCAATTTTTGTTTTGAATGACATTTAAAGCAACTATAAAGAACTATAGTTTACATTTTAAAGTTAAGGGGGTTTTAGTTGGACAGAATTCTCAGGGGATTGATATTAGAAACAAGGCATAAAAGCTGTACTGTAAGTAAATGTATGTATTAAGACAAACAATACAATATTTCTGATGCATTTTTTTTTGGGATCACATTTTAAGTTTTGCTTAATGCTAGACCCAGTTCTCATTTAAATGGCAAATTGCAGTGGATAAAATATGTATATATTTGCGCTTCCAGAGGTCCATGAGCACATTTTCTCCCCGGGTTCTGAGATGGCCCAAGGTTAATGGATCAGTGATAATACCCTATTTGCTGTCTAACCTGTACGGTGGGTATAATAAAACTTTTTATTACCAAATATGCAGCTCAAGTGTTGAAATAATGTGTGAAGTGGAACAACGCAATAAACTTGTATCTTAATAGGAAGAGATCGCTCTAACAAGTTGATCATGTTGAACTTCCAGCATGGTATCTAGTAGGAATCTCATTACTGGTGACCATGTTGACGGCAGTACGTTCGTCTTCTGATGTTCTAAAAGTTTCCTAGACTCCGCTTACCTCCTGTTATATCAATATGTTGACCAACTGTGAGCTGTCAGAAATATAGACAAGGTTCATAAATTTGTACATGTTCAGAGCGAGCTAGCTGTATGGTTTTCTAGCACCATGGATCTTCTGCCCCTCTCTTGTATGACCATGGTTTCAACTAGGGCTGCAACTAACTATTATTTTCATCATCGATTTAGTTGGTAGATTTTTTTTTTTGATTAATCGGATAAAAAAATTTAATGTTTTTTAATTTATTTAAAATAATTTAATAAACAGGATGGTAAAAACAAAAAGCAGGATGGCTGGCCACACTGCCTCCCAGATATGCCACTCTGAACTCCCCGCATATGCCTTAAATACTTGATATGCCACTCTGTCCTCCCAGATGTTACTTATAACCTCCTATATACCATTATGCCCTGGATATGCCCCCCAGACTCACCCCCCCATGCTTCAGACTCCTTAGTGTCTAGTAGGGGCAGACGGTGAGCGTCTGCGTGATCCGCATAGACCACCTCTGCTTCTGGCCGGCACTTTTGCTGTAGCTTCTACGACTGAGCACCGGAAGGTCACATGACTTTGGTGCGCCATCATCGAAGCCCCAGTGGAAGTGCCGGCGGTAGTGGAGGTTGTCTGATGATCCAGGTCTCCTGCAGCTCTGCGGGGGTTCTGGATCTTGGTGGTGTTATCCGATCTCTATTTGAGGTTGGGTTATAAAACGAGGGGTATTTTTCAGAGCATTTGCTCTGGGGGAAAAAACCCCCATTGTATAATCTCTTAAAAACTATTCAACTAATCGTTAATGAAATTCATGGCAACGATTTTCATTAACCATTTTATCGATTAGTTGTTGCAGCCCTAGTTTCAACATGGAGGTCATGACCAGCAGAGTGCAGAAGCCTTTTTTTGCTGTATGACAGGGTTGGCCCTGTTTTTGTATCTAAAGGTGCCCCCCCCCCCAGGGAAACCAATAAACCCAAAGATACTTTTTATCCAGATACTTCAGCTAGACTCAGCAGTTCTAGATAATATGATCAATGTAGTTAACAGGAGTGTGTGTGTATATATATATATATTATATATATATATATATATATATATATATATATATCCCGCAGTTCTAGAACCAGATATATTGATAGTAGGTTAAAAATGGCAAAACCCTCCTGCCAACTTCTAGGTTAGTGACCACAAAAATTTCTCACTGCCATGTAAATAGGACCTGACTGTAGTCTCTTCTTTTCTTTCCAAACCTCTCTGTATGTGAACCATAAGTAACCACGCTATTTCTGTACGGTTATTTAGGATCGTTTGATCTTTGTGATTTTCTTTTTTTCTTTCGCTGCTGCAGAGCCATCTCACATAACTATAATCATGAATGCAATAAGGGACATGGAAGGTTCCACGTGCCTTCGATTTGTGAACCGCACAAATGAAAAAGATTATATCTCCATTGAGCCAGCAATGGGGTGAGGAATAACACAGAAAAAAGTGACCCTCGTTTATGAGCATTGGCCCGGTTTCTAAATGACGATGACAGAGGATTCTGTTTTTCCAGATGTTTTTCCAGTGTTGGCCGTATGGGAGGCATGCAGGTGGTCTCCTTATCCGATGAATGTCTCCAGTTGGGCAGAGGGAAAGGTGTGGCTCTACATGAACTCATGCACGTGGCTGGGTTTTGGCATGAGCACTCCAGAGCTGACCGTGAAGACTATATCCAGATAATTTGGGACCAGATCTTGAGCGGTATGCTTGTGATTCAGTAACTCGTACTACCTTGTGATCTCTATAATGAAGAGAACTGAACAGAGGGGAACTATTTACACGATGTAAAAATAAGTGATCCAGTGCTGGACATATTAGAAAAATATTGGTGGCGCAGTAACCAGGACTATTCCATTCTGCTGAGGTAACTACTAGAGGGCTTTTATTTTATGAAACGCCTAATAAAATAAACCTGTTTTAGTTTTAGACTGACCTCTGTTTCAGTGTGAGAAACAGCCCCAGCTAATGCAGACCTAGCAGCCAACGTGCATTAGAAAGGGCCGAATAGTGTGTATTTGTGCATCTCCCTTGTGATCCACAGCACTACTGGCATGTGAGGTGGTAGCGGCTTTTCCAGGTAGGGCTGGGGAAAAAAAAAAAAACATAAAACCTGCCCGCTCTGTGTTTTTTCCTGCCCTACGTTAGGTAGACGCTCACATTTCTTCACCCCTTCTTTGTTTTACTTGAGTCCGCAGGAGGACCTGATCACTAGCTCCTGCATGCTCTGTTAGAGGTTTTGGGGGATTGAAAAGCCAGACACCTGTTGAGCTAGCTGGGCTTCCTTGGTTGGAATGTACTCCCCTACATGTCCCCTGGTGGCCTTGGTCCATCGGGCCTTCCCCTGTTTCTGCGAGGTCATAGGCTCTCTAGCGGCAGGCCATTGGGTAAGCTGAATCCTTATCAATCTTCAGTTCAGACTCTTTGCGACCCTTGGTTATGGTCTACCAAAGGTGCAGCCATCTTAGAGTTCTGTTCTCGGGACGTGAGTGAACACTCTTCCCTGTTACCTCTACCCTATACTGTTAAGCTGTTGGCTGGTTCTGTCTGGATGCAGAGGGTCTTAGGTTACAGTCTGAGATGTCAACATGAATTGGTATCTTAAGCAGGGCCGGCCCTACAATGGAGCCGACTGGGGCAATTGCCCCAGGCGGCACTTTAGAAGGGGCGTCACTTTGCAGGACTCTTTAAAGGTAAGTATGCCGACGCGGGGGGGCATCATTTTAAACTTCACCCCAGGCGGCGTTAAGTCTTCGGCCGGCCCTGATCTTAAGTCATGCCTTTATTTAACCCCTTCGTGACCTTTGCCGGTTCAGGACCGTCATGACAAGAAGGTCACTAAATGACCTTTGACGGTCCTGAACCGTCAAAAAATTAAATAAGCTTAGATAGTGATCAAGGATCACTTTCTTCACTTAAACGGCCTTGCTGCAATGCCTCGATGTCGAGGCATTCAGCAAGGCCGAGATCGGCATCGGGGGCCATGTCTGGCCCCTCCCCGGGGCGTCAACAGCCGCCATACATTGTATGGCGGCGGACGCCCGTTTTAAAAGCGTTTAGGAGGCGATCAACGATCGCCTCCTAAACTTAAATGGTGTCGCTGGAATGCCTCGATCAGGAGGCATCCAGCGACACCAAACACTTACCTTTAGGTGGGCTGTGACCGCTCCGGAGAGCGGTCACAGCCGCAGCTGCCGGTGATCTTCGCCATCAAGTAAGATGGCCGCCGCTCTGTAAAAAAAACAAACAAGTTTTAAAAGTTCGCTAGATGGTCTCCAGACCCTCTAGAGAACTGGCTCCACTTGCTGGTTGAATACAGGTACTGCATTCAACCATGCAAGTCAATGGAGCCCAGCTTTCTAATCACTATGTGATTAGTAAAATATTAAAAAAAAATAAAAAAAATGGAAAAAAAAATAAAAAAAAATGTGCTAACATTTAAAAATAATTATGCAGTGATGTCACTAGATGAACCATCCAGTACCAGCAAAATGTGTAAAAAATATATAAAAAAAGTATTAAAAAAATAAAAAAATAAAAAAATAAAGTTTATTATTTTGAGCAAGTGCTAAAATTTCTCAAAAATCTCAACAAAGAGTTAAAATAAAAGCACTTCAAATACCCAAGGGGTGTCTAATATAAAAAAAAATGGCTGATGGGGTAAATTGGAGTGGCCTAGATAGGGCATAGGTACAGACTGACCAAAATGGAGAAAAAAAGCGCACTTCCCAAATGTGGCATTTTAAATCTGAAACAACCCGACAAACCCATGCATGTGGGGTATCACTGCACTCAGGAGATGTTCCTGAACACACATTGGGGTGTTGTTTGACAGTGACATATACCAGAACCTGTATATCTATAACTAAAGTACAATTTGTGTGAAAAAAATTACTATTACAAAGTTTGACAAAGTGTAGTTCTATAACTTGTGCATGGAAAGGGTTAAAATAACAGCATTTGGAATACCCTGGGGTGTCTAGTTTTCAAAAATATATGGTTTGAATGGGTTAAACTGAGTTAACCGGCTTCAAAGATATTCCAAAGAGGAGATGGAGGCAGAATGACCAAATGACCACCTGAATTACGCATGCCCCAAAAGTAGCCTTTTACCAGCCAAACAATCTGACAAACCCATGCATGTGGGGTATCGCTGTACTCAGGAGATGTTCCTGAACACATATTGGGGTGTTGTTTGATAGTGACATATACCAGAACCTGTATATCTATAACTAAAATACAATTTGTGTGGGAAAAAAAATTTAAAAAATTACTATTACAAAGTTTGACAAAGTATAGTTGTATAAGTGGTGCATGGAAAGGGTTACAATAACAGCATTTGGAATACCCTGGGGTGTCTAGTTTTCAAAAATATATGGTTTGAATGGGTTAAATTGAGTTAACCGGCTTCAAAGATGTTCCAAAGAGGAGATGGAGGCAGACTGACCAGATTTGTTAAAAAAGATTTGGAAATCATAAAACGCTGCTTGTACTTATTGCCCTATAACTTACAAAAAACAGCAAAAAAACATAAAAACATTGGGTATCTCTAAACTCAGGACAAGTAGTAGAATCTATTTAGCTAGTTTTTTTACTTGCTTTTTTAGGTGAGTAAAAGATTTTTCAAATAAAAGTCATAAAATGTGTTTTTTTTCAATTTTTCACCATGTTTTTATTATTTTTTTTATAGTAAATAAGATGATACGATCAAAATAATGGTATCTGAAGAAAGCCCATCTTGTCCTGAAAAAAACAATATATAACTTATGTGGGTACACTAAATGGGTGAGGAGAAAATTACACCTGAACACAAGCACCACAAAAGTGTCAAAACAGCCTCGGTCCCACAGGGTAGAAAACGAAAAATGAGCCCGGTCCTTAAGGGGTTAAAAGCAGACGTTTCTAGCCACAATAATAATTTACAAGATTAACAATGTTTACAATGCATTTCTGATCCTTTTGATGTTATTTTAATGGACAAAATGTTTCTTTCAAAAACAAGGAAATATCTAACTGTCCTAAGTGTTTGACCGGTAGTGTTCAGTCATGTGGCTCTTTCCACCTTGTGGGACCTGAGGCCTTAGAACTGTAGGGTCATATGATGCCACACATCATGGTTAGCCTTTACAGTGCCGAAACTGCTATGAGGCTGATGGCAGTGCAGTTGGATTATCCATTCCTAGTGCTTACAATTTATACTGTTAATGGAATATTATCTCAGCCTGAAAAGAATTAGTAACTAACAGATAATATTGCAGTATTGGCTCATTTGTTTCATGTAAATAGATTTGACTTGGAAGATGCACCATTGTATAATTGTCCTCAGTTTAAGACAAAATGTGGTATTTGTATAAAGTGAACTTTAAAGTGAAATGGACACTATGCCACCCATGGTTTCAGTGACACTTTAATGCATATCATTTATATATAATTATATAGCATATAATTAATCCCAGAATGTCAATCATCTTTAGATTAACCCCGCCTCATTAAATTATTATTAACCTACATAAGGTAAACTTTGACAACTCTTGTTTTAGAGTTGTCACACTGGGATTTTGAAACGGCTAAGAATTCTATATGCCACAGGCAACAGGGAATTTATCCCAAAATGCGACTTGTGAGTCTACCACCTTCCCTGCACAAATATAAGACATAATAATATAAAAAACGTCTAATATAACGAACGCCAGTGGAGTCAACTCTGGCAGTGGTCTAGACACACACTGCGCACACACACACACATGTATATACTGTGTATACATACATACACACATTTGCATAACATTTATTAACAAAAACTCTATTTGGTTTTTTTCAGCAACCTCTGTGGAATATGCAACCAATGTTATCTGCTTTAGACATTTCATTTTAAGTATATCATATTTACATAATGACTTGCCCCAGCACCCACAGGACTTGCTCAAAATGCATCCGCATGGCTTACTCCATTATTATTCACACAGTGGTCTCCTCTCAGAGTCTCAGTTCTCCTCTCAGTCAGGGCTTCTCTCAGTCTTGCTCCTGTGCACCCTTTATTTATTCTATACCATTTAGGCACAAGCCAGTAACAGTAATGGATAGACTGTCATAATACACACATATACACTACCCTACTACTACTATCTGTCCATAAACACATACATACACATGGACATTAACACTTGCAATTACACATAAATATCCTGGCCTGTACTTGCCCTTGCATTCCCACACTTGCTTGCTCTAACATACAAACTCTTTCAAAACACAAAATAAACACTTTCCCTTTATCACTCATCCTCCTTTATCCTCTCCCCAATAACTCAATAACGCACTGGCACACATTTTTACTAACACCCTCACATTTATAGACTCGTAACAACACATATGCACTTACATAGACACATCCATGCACATACACCCTTTCATGTTTATAGCCCCAATAGGGACACAGCTGCTCTGTAGTACTCCACATGTGGCATAAGTATTAAGGGTAGCATTTACAAACTATAAGAAAACTCACTATAACAAAACAAGGTGAAACACCTCAAGCCCTCTTCCTTTTTCATGGACTATCCTTTGGACAATTTTTAGATGCTTTTTTATCTAATTCTAATCTAATTAGATCTAATCTGTTTATATACTCAAACATTTTTATGTATTTATTATTCAACTCTAGATAAAATGTATTGTTTTAGAATATAATGTTTTAAAGGGCATGTCCCACAAATAAGCTGGGGCGGATAGGCAAGGGTAGGATGGAACAGGACGGGTATAGGAACAGGAGCAGGCAGGAAGGGGTTAAACAGGCAAAAGACCAGGAAACTCGAGGAAAACAGACGCTGAATTGCTCTCTGAGACTCCAAACAACAACTGAGCACCTTAGTAAAGGTGTCAGTTGTTTAAGTAGTCCAGAGGCCCCTCCGATTAGGTGTTCAATTTCCAGGACGTGGCCCCTTTAAGAGTGCCGGTATTCGCGCATGCTCGCCGCACTCCATGTGGCTGGAGGATGCCTCGAGCACAGGTAAGTGCTGTTCGTGACAGTTAGTTTGCTACTGACAGAACGTGCATTCCAGAGTGCAAAGGAAAATGGAGGGTAAGAGGTGCGGCAGGGTATGTGCACATATATTATATACCGTATTGGCCCAAATATAGGCCACGCTTTTTCACACTTTCACTTTAAAGACCTAAAGCGGGGGTGCGGCCTATATTCAGGGTTTAGCAGAGGGATTTTTTTCTTTTTCATTTATCCCTGCTGCGGGTAAGCAGCAGGATTAGGATCCAGATCCCCCGCAGTGTTGCAGGGGACCTGGATCCTCCTTCGTGGGCATCTGTGCGATGCGCGTAGACAACCTCCACTGCCAGCACCTCCGACGGCTAAAATGGCTATTGGTTTTCTGTTTATATATAACAAATGCTGACAAACTGTATAATAGATACCAAAAATGTTAAAATACATGTATGCCTGTTCATTAGATAAAATACTGTTTTACCATCCCACTAATTTTCTTTAAAAATATGTTTTTCTTTGAAATAGCACCAAACTTTAAGGGTGCGGCCTATAATCAGGTGCAGCCTATAATTGAGCAATTACGGTATATATATATATATATCACAATTCATGGGGTTAAATGAGCTCAGCCGGTGTTGCTGCAGTGCCTCAGGAATGGTCACATTCACCATATATTTAATATGGCAGTGCCCATGTCTTGCCAAAAAACCTGGCATAGAAATTGTTAAAATACCAGCATTTTAAATACCCTGAGATGTCTAGTTTTCAAAAATATATGGTTTGATGAGATATATTGAATTGGCCGGCTTCAAAGATGTCACCCATAGGACATGGGGTAGGATGACCAGATGTGGCTTTTTTAGCCCCCAAACAACCCAACCAACCTATGCATGAGTGGTATCACTGTACTCAGAAGATGTTGCTAAACACATATGATATTTGGCAGTGACATATAACCGGAGCTATAGATCGATACCTGAAGTACAATGTATGTAAAAAAAATTACTACAAACTTTGACAAAGGTTGGTGATAGAATTAGTGCATGGAAGGGGTAAACAACTAGCACTTTAAATAACCTGGGGTGTCTTTTTTCATAAATATATGATTTGATGGTGTATATTGAATTGGCCAGCTTCAAAGCTGTCCTAAATAGGACATGGATGCACAATGACTATATGTCAAGATTTCAAGTTGAAAAAAAAGTGGCCTTTTAGCCCCTTCACAACCTTATCAAACTTATGTATGGGCGGTATCACTGTATTCAGGAGATTTTGCTGAACACATATAGAGGTGTTTGGCAAATACATATATTAGGAGCTGTAAATCCATACCTAAAGTACAATGTATGTGGAACAAAAAAAACACGAAACAATTTATTACTATTAATTTTGACAAAAGCTATTGATAGAATTAGTGTATGGAAAGAGTTAAAATACCACCATTTCAAATACCCTGGGGTGTCTCACTTTCAAAAATATATGGTTTGATGAGGTAAATAAAATTGACCAACTCCAAAGGTGTGGCAAATAGGAAATGAGCACAATATGACCAGACTTTTTTTTTGAAATGATAATAATCTACTTGTACTTATTTCCCTATAACTTTAGGTATTTCTAAGGTTTCATTACCATCTCTACATCTCTACTCTCTTATCCAAATACACATACACCCCTAACCGGCCTCTTTGTTCCTCTCATGCGACTGCATCTTACTTCTTCTTTCATCACTTCTTCCCTCTCCCCTATTCAGGATTTCAAATGTGCTGTACCTCTCCTCTGGAGTTCCCTTCCCAGTTCTGTCGGACTTTCTCCATTGTATGCAAATTCAAAAACTCTAATTTTTCAAGAAGCATACAACTTTTCATTCTAACACTCATTTCATTCTAATCAAGCCATCTGAACAATCAACAACCTGTACAGATCATCCTGACAAACTCATCCCCATCCAATCAGCTCTCTCCTACTGTTTCGCTTCCCACTCAACCATCGACTAGATTGTAAGCTTGCA
>VKOC01025360.1:0-14339 GCA_009364415.1 Spea multiplicata
GTCGTCTTATAATCAGGGTCGTCTTATAATCAGGGTCGTCTTATAATCGAGCAAATACGGTATATCACCAGAGATAAACAGCATGTGTAAAATTAAAAATATCCAAGCCGTTAGGTTTTCCACTCCACATAAGTAACATTGAACCAAACTGCAGAATGCAATAATTAGGGTGGTAGCAAAATAAACCATCATATCTAGACAACTTTTAAAGATTATTGGTGATATCAATATGACACTTGGCATTAACTTAGTGATGTAAGTCTTGTATGCAGTTGCTCGGCCATGGAAACCCAATCCAAGAAGCTTTGCTGCACAGCTTTTGTGATGAAATGAATTCCAGCGGAAGTTTTGAAATCCCTAGGTATGGAATCAGAACGTTGACGACTCATACGCACTCGTGACCCTGCTATGTGACTTTATGTGGTCTTTTGCTTTCAGTTGCTGGTGTTCCATTTACAGTTGACCGTGGAATATCAAATGAGGATGAAATTTTCATGAAATGTTTGTAAATACAGCATGCATGGCTAGGTGCTTGATTTTATACACAATGGTAATGGGTCTGATTGAGACCCCTGAATTCAATAATTAAGCAGTGTGTCCCAATACTTTTGTCTATATAGTATTTAATATATATTAAATGTCCCAAAACGGGATAAAATCCTTCTATATTGAAGAAGACAAAATTAGTCTCATTGTAAAATAAATGTAAAAAAACGCATTATACTTACCACCTCTTGTTGCTGGTGTCCAATTGGCCCCTGTTGATATAATCCAAGTTCAGTGGAAAATTAATTGGAAATGATTCGATATAATATTCGAACTGCCATAAAGTTCTGATTATCCAGGAGACAATGTCAAATATGAAGGATAAAGGAATAATCATGAGTAAAACAAAATTAGGAGAGAACTTAAGGATAAATTTCTGGCCAAAGAACCCTCTCTTTGTCTTAACATAAACTTTTAAAGACCATGTGTTTTAGCATAAAGCCCTCCTATTGAAAAGAATCCACCATCAGATTCCTATGTTTTACATAGGATAATTAGCAACTTGATCACATGTTTAATGTACTTTCACAAATTTTCTACAGTTTTATACCACTAAGGAGCACTAGCAGAGCAGATATTAAACATCTGGTACGGGTATGTGCCAATTAACAGTTTTCTTATCTATTGGACATTCAATCATTTTAATTGTCTTAACAAAAATCGTGTAACCCAAATTGAATTTTTACTAAGTCTTACGCCTTAAAAATACCATTATAATTGGATCCCTGGTATCTGGTATACTCTACTTCATTAAAATTGAATTCAGATTACATGCCAGGCAAAGGGCAATTATGTATTTGATAGACGGGATACAATATAGTATTCTCCTATATAAAATATAAAAAACAAATTAGGTATTCAAGAATATACTAATCTTACAAAAAATGAATACAATATAAAAAAGTAATATTCTAACTTGCTTAAAATATAATACACACACAGTTACTAATTAGTTTCATACAGTTTCATCATATATTAGCAATTAGAGCCATTCTGTGGTACATTCCACATTAATTAATTAGCAACTCAAACCCCCTACTTTATCTCATAGCCATAAATCTTGTATAATAGGGCTATGAATTTGAATATGGACATACTTACTTAGGCAGCGACTTCTTCGTTCTAAAGAACAATAAATATTTATATGATTTAAAGAAAACAAGATGGCTCTGACGACAACCATTAGTTCCCAACCCACAGCACGCGCAAATCATGCACTAGATTTCAAATCCTCCCTAATTTCCTGGGAGGGTTAGTTTCACTCCTTTACCCTGGATTCCAAAGGTCTAAGGAATGGTCCCATTTAATTTTTCCCTAATACAGTCATATAGTAATGGGTAGTTATTAGTTTCACTTATTCTTCAATTGATTCTTAATCCCCAGCTTGTCATTTCATAAATTATGTGGTTATGTGTCCCCCTCCTTGTATTTTTGAGGGGCATAATGTTAGGCAATATGTCAATTTAATTTCCCAAGACCAAGAAGGAAATAAAGTGAAGAAGTGGCGATATCTCTTCTACCCTTAAGGCCAATATCCCCTTACTCTCCAAGGAGCTTCCCGTCCCAGTATTCAGCCTACTAGCCTTTTGTATTTTTAGAGACACCCGCTGCTTAACCACCCTCGTGGCAGACTAGGGCTCGTCCATTACATGTGCAATGTAGTTATACATTGGCCATTAATATGACAATTTTGTCGTCTTTGGTTACCACTCATCCTTTTAGCCAACAGCAGCTTCATCTTCATTCAATTAAGTGGTTGACTAAAATATCTCCAGTATGCCAATTCTGTCAATTTTCCTTTTATTCCATCAATTACGTCCCTGTGCTTCTTCAAGCCCTCACAGTAACCTCCTTTCCACTTCTCCAATTTCCTGACATCTCTCCCTTCACTTCCTCCCTCTCTTCTCCCCAGAGTTAAATTAGGCAGCCGCATTTTTCCTGGCCAACCTCCCTATTTTACGTTCCACAGGTTATCGCTATAGCACTTGTTGTTCTCTTCTCATGTGATCCAGCTTCTACAAAGCCAACTCCAGAGCGATTTGTCTTTAACAAAATACCTACCATAATGCATTACTAGCCTAATAATAAAGACTAGGTTTTGTCAGCCCCTCCTTTCCCAAACTACATGGCACCTTTTTTCTAAAAATGAATATGCATCTGTAGTACAACATTTTGCTGAGGAATCCACCTGTAAATCTTAATCCCTTCTAGGTTACCTTAACTTTCCTAGTAGAATTATTCCCTAAAACAGATTTTTCATTTTCTATCCTCTCTCCCTCCACTCCCTTTACCTATACCGCCCTGAGGGTGAGCCCTCTAAGTTCACCTATTATATCACACTCTCCGATACTCCGATATT
This sequence comes from Spea multiplicata, assembly GCA_009364415.1. NCBI lineage: Eukaryota > Metazoa > Chordata > Amphibia > Anura > Pelobatidae > Spea > Spea multiplicata. Next base: position 2,906 of record VKOC01025360.1, read on the forward strand.
CTTACTAATTCTTCTCCTAATTACACTGTGTTACCCACACTGTAAGCCCCAACCCCAAATATATTTTATTACGTGTTTTTGTTGCAAGTCCAATTTTATATTGAAACCATGGATGGAGGGTCTAATATATGAGGGTTACACGCATTAAGAAAACACATTGTATTAATGTGCTGTTAATAAGCTGTTTCATAAATATTGTGTTATAATATTATTGTTATTATTATTTAGTGTTTTATAGTGCTATCATATTCTGCAGTGCATATATATGCACATATACTTATCATTACTTTATGTTCCTTATTGTGAGTTGATCCACTTGAATTTTCATTTGCAAAAGTAATATAACAGAAAAATTGTCAAAACAATAAAAAAAACTCTCCAAAATGATTGATTCTTTGCAGGGCTTGCATTGGTATTTGACCTTGGTTCCACATTGGGATTTTTTCTCCTATTATGGCATAAATCTCAGGTAGCATTGTGTTTTACATCATCACCTGAGCATGTTACACAAGCATATGCCACTAAAAGATTTTGGGTCTTATCACAAGAACCTGAATAAAAATAAGAATCTACAAAGTCACTGTACAATTAGCCAAGAGAAGGACTCTTTATGACTCATAAAACAAATTCCCACCATTATTATCATTTTATAAAGTTAATTATAACACAAAGCCAAGGAACTATATGCATTGGCTGCCATCTTCACCTTTTTTAGCTTATCAAAATTGCATGCTTCTACTTCAAGCACACAATAAAACGATTTTATCTAAAGTTTATATGACTGCCTTGAGATCTCTAGAAGTAAATTACATTTTTGAGTTGCTTAATGATCAAGTTGATTGCTGTGTTAACATAAATGTCATGGGAGTAAATGGCAGTCTTTGGTTCTCCTTCTGTTTCATTAATTGAAAATGAGTCACAGCTGTTAGGGTGTTTCTCTGCAGACCGAAGGCAAGGGCTCCGTGCAATTGTGATAAATAGGATTAAGCCAAACAATGACCTTTTGTATCATATCTTTACATTGCAAACAGGTTTAACATGCCCCCAAAATACAGCAGTTAATTATAGTAGATATCGTAGAAGATAAAGTACTAAACATTTTTAAGTTTCATTTTACTGGAGATAAACTGCATATTCTCTCTATCTCACTCACTCTCTCTCTATCTCACTCTCACCCCTATACAGGGGTGTGGAACTTTGTAACAAGTCTAAAATGGTAGCCCAATCTATTTGTCCTAATACAAAAAGATAATTTTAATCAAAGCTGTAATAATACACATGTACCTAGTGCCACTAAATCATTAACCCCTATGCACCAGGAATATGTATTAACAGCTAAATAATGTTATATTAAAGTCATATTAATAACACCATGTCAGCAGAAGTCCATCATCCTGGGGAATTCACCTAATGAGTTCTCCTCACATCCACTAAAATGCGGAAGATCTGCTCCCCGGACTTCTTCCTCCTCCAAGCTCTGGTGCACGCAGCCAGAAACAAACAGGACTCCGTGACGGCTTGGACATCGCGCCGGATATGAAATTACATGATATACAGCGCAGCCACAACACAGTGTGGGGGAAGAGGCTTCAGTGGTGACCTGCTACTAATTGGAAGATATCTGTGCTGACAGCAAGGAGGGTCCTGTTGCGAAAAATTGCCCCGCGCCTCCTACTTTAACAACTGGTCTGTGCCATCATTACCCCCACACAACAGGTCCGTGCCTTCTTTGCTCCCCCTTCCAACATACAACATGTGTGAACACACTTTTACACAATTACTCATACTCGCTAACACACACTCCATCTCACCCCATTTACACAATTACACATGCATGCTCACACACGTAGAAGTACGTATGCATGCTCACACACACAGACGTACAAATGCATGCTCTCACACACATACACACAGAAGTACACATGCATGCTCTCACACACATACACACAGAAGTACACATGCATGCTCTCACACACACACACACACAAGTACACATGCATACATGTGGTGTACCCCAGTGCAGCCTCACTGAAGTTAGTGTTTAGCATGCCAGATGGAAACTGAACTTTTAGCTTTTATTAAATGGTCCCAATGTTAGTAGTCAAGATTAGAATGCAAATCAAAATGTATGCTCATAAACCACATATTTACATAGAATAAAATAAGAATCATTTGACCCATGTAGTCTGCTCATTTCCCCCTTCTTTCAAAATGTCCTATTTAATAGTAGGGACACATACTCAAGCAGGACAACCAGGGAGATGGTGGCAGATGATCATAGACGTTAATATGACTAGGTGATTTAAACGTGTATAGGATTGCATTTGGCTATCCTGAAAATAAGACAAGAGCAAGGACCAGCTTGAGTCTTTACAGATGAAATCATAAGCAGAATAAATGAACCAGATGGTTCATGCTTCTATGTTTTCTATGCCATAAAAAGGAAGTATTAAGTCTTCTTGTAAGGTAATATGCTATAAGAATTGAAGACCAGGAGATAATTAAAAAGGCAGTCTAATAAGGCCTTGAAACATGTAATCCTTAGGGCATATGGGGAAATATCTGCTTACCTATACGAAAAGCACACCACCCCATCTGTGGTCTGGATACCTTTAGAACATCTCCTGCAAGCCAAGAGATGTGGGGCAGGAAAAGAAGAAATACGTTGGGGGGGGGTGCTAAAGCATTGGTATATCATTGATTCTAGTTGATTATTATAGTGGGGGTTGATTAGTGAACTGTCTGAAGTTGCCAGCTCACCACTAACAACGATTTGACTATCCCAAAATCTCAGTGAATGCCCTGGCTTTTGCAGGTAAATTGCTGTGAAGTGTTGATTGAGGTTACAATGTTGATAGCTGTGCAATCTTTAGGGGGAAGTAATGCCAACATTTTTCCAGAGAACGATATTTCACTCATACCTTCATGTTTCCTTTCCTTATGGCTACAAGACAGGCCCTGCCTCTGGGCATCAACACTTGCTGTTGTGCATCCACTATTGTCACAAAAACGGATGCTTTGAAGATGTTTGCCCCTAACATCGGCAATCAGATAGGAGCCAAGCAGCTCTGTGCACGGTTTTCACGTAGCAACCAGGGAAGTTGGGGAACTGGATTTAATTGGTAAATGGTTGCCTTATTCTAAAAGTCAGTATGACTTGCCATCTATAAGAATGAGCAGTTGACTTGTATTTTTTCAGCACAATGTGTTCTGGCAAAAAATGGATTTATCCCTGGACATTGGGTAAATTAGATCTTGCAGGAAATTGGAAGGGTCTGAAAACACAGCTGCCGAAAAACTGCATTTGGATTGCTTTTATATGCTCTAAGAAAAAAAAAGGTTGAGGTTAACTTTCTACAGAAAAGTAAAGTTCATACCTTTCTGCATTAGATTGCAAGCCTTCAAGATTGTCTGTTTAATCATCTTTAGCCATAGCATATTATACCTGAAGAATATACCTGAGAAGTAGTCTTTGCAGTCTAATGCAGTTCACTTTTCTTCTTTTCTTTTCACTGCTAACATGGCGCAATTCTATGGTGATTAGAGCAGTGACACATACTTTAAGCTTTTTATTTATGTAATTATGTATTATGTAATTAATCTAGCCAACAGACGAGGGCTGTACAAATCCTTCTGTCGAAGCACACAAAGGCTACAAATGTTTGGATATCCCAGTGTGAGTGCAGGCATCTTGAATACATTCATTAAATTATGTCATAAACCAGCAAAACTGAATTAAAAACATATAATTTGAAGTCCAATCTAATCTGACATTTTTGTCTGATGTAAAGACTGAACCTTTATTCCTGGGTTTTCCTTTAGATACAGTAGAATTATATGTAATATGTCTGTCCCATGCATTTATAAATCCATTTACTTTATTAACCTCTACCACTTCTGCTGGTTGGCTGTTCCACCTATCTATCACACTCTCAGTAACACTTCCTCACATTATATCTTAACCTCTGACCCTCGGGTGTCATGACCTCTTGTTCTAACATTACTCCTTTGAAATAAACTTCCCTTCTTTACTTTGTTCCCTTTAAATATTTAAATGTCTCTATATAACATACTCTCTCTTCTTTCCTACAATCTATACTATAACCCTTATTATTATTATTAGTCCTTAGTAATACATTTTAACCTACAAATCAATCACCATTGTGGTAGCTATCCTCTGAACACTTACTTTTTCCCCTATATTGCATTCCCTGCTTACCTTTAAGTCCTCCCAAATAATTAATCCTGAGTCCCTCTCTTCTGTTGCAGCTGACAGCACAGTCCCCAACGCTATATTTTGCTTTTGTATTTTTAGGGTCCAAGTGCCTTATTTTACATGTATCAGTGTTAAACTACAGCTGCCACACTCCTTAATCCATTAGCTATTTGGCTTATTCCACTAGCAATGTCTACCCGGTTGCATACCTTTGCATCATCTGCAAAAAACACATGCCTTACCTTTGAGTTCATTTGTAATATTGCTAATAAAAATATTAAAAAGTATGCGTCCTTGTACCGGTCCCTTGGGTATCCCACTTGCTCTTATCCAATCCTGGCCTACTCGAGTTGTGCAGCCCTGCGATAGATATTACTGTATAATGCATTACATATTTAATTTCATACATTTTAAGTATACGTCTGAACACTTTAGTGAGTCGGCATGGCTGGAAAGTAAAGACATCCTGTCTTTGGGGTCTCTTGACTAAAAAAGTGAGTTTGCAGTAGAGTTGAGCATTTAACTTGCTGATATCACCATACATCACTGAGGGCAAACCTTGAATTGTGCATGGTTCAACATACAGGAAATGCGGGAGGTTTCTGAAAACTCTCCTCACTCTACTTTGTGACCAATGACATGTATGTCGTTGACAGGTATGCTAGAGTTATGTAGGGATGAAAATATAAAATGGTGGTTTTCAAATCAGGGCATGTTAACAAGCACATTTTTGGTATTTTTCCCATTTATACTAGATGTGTGTAATTGATATACCCGTAAATATTCTTTTAAATGGTATTCATAAAAAAGTCTTACATTTATGTATTTTAAAAAAAAAAGTACAGTACTTTGTGTACACTAAATGTGAAAGAGATAATAGTTGAAGAAAGGCATAGCTAAAATATATACGTTACCCTTGGTACTAATATTTATGATACCCATTGTACAGCGCTACGGAATTTGATGGCGTTATATATAAAATAATAAATAATTATAATGGAATGTGCATCATTGTAACAAATCTGTGATGGAATTCAAAGTACTTAGCTGTGAGCTGAAGAGGTGGGAAACTCTGATCTGTTGTATATACCATCATGAATAATCTTTCTCTCTCTAGAATGATGGACTTGTTTGGAAATGACCTTATAACCCTTCCCAGATTGATAGGACGCAAAAATTGCTTCTCTAACAACGTTGCTGATGTCTTTCCTCCTTGGTATTGTGGTAATACACACCTGAATGCTCCAGGCCAACAAACTGCTAAAACATTTTTAGAGGTAGTCACACTTGCTGATGATCGATTACTCATGGACATTTTAGCAGCACCTGTCTGTATTAGACAGGTCATGCTAATCATTTTAGCTTAGCATCTTAATTCCTATGGAAGCAGTAAGTTTTTACTAAGTTTATCACACATGGCTTTTCCATTTTGGCTTTATTTTTGTTGAAGACGCGGTGTGTGATATGTCATGAGATTGTATTTACCCAATTTTTAGACCTGTCAAGGAACAGATGATTGATATGTCCTGATATGTTAAAACCATAGAATTCAAAGAGGGTGTACTTTTTTCACACCTTTGTTTTTTTATCTATTTGTTTTTACTATTAACACTGAAATGGTTATATTATTATTTTTATAAAGCTCCAATGTATTTTGCTGCACCTTTTTGTATATATTTAGGATGTATATTCCAGATATTTTTCAAGATTTTATTTTAGTATTGAAATATATGAACATCCTTCTTTTATCCTAGCTGCATACTGTGTTTGCAAAAGTGCATTAACTTTATCCACAGTTGTCATGCCGATGGGGCAGATTTTGTGATGCTTGATTTATTGAATGACAGCCACAAAAAGGAAATAATGTAGGTGCTGCTTTATAGAACCTATGATGTCTACTTCTTGGTTAATTACAATTTCAAAATTACGGAGATAGATAAGCCAAAGCAAACTGATCTGCTTTGCTGATCCCTAAAAATATAGACACGGCTGTCCTTTAACCCCATGTTGCTGTAGATCATCAGATGTGATGATTACAGTGCAATGATAAATCAGTTTAGCCACCTACGTCAAGGAATATATCAACCTCATTTGTCACTGCGTTGTTATGTTATAATGAAATACCTACATCTAGTACATCATTCGCAGTATGTTTTTCTGGAACAGTAAGAATACCCTGGTGGGCACTAAGATATTCTCACGTCATGAAGTCAAAACAAAATCTTTCCTCTGCAGTTAGTATTCAACACTTGTATGCCGAGCAAGACAGAATCAGACATGAATCCCATGCCTGTCATATTTCAACCTTAAATGTTCACAAAATTCCAAAGGAATAGAAGAAGAAATAGACTGTAGCCAAAAATCAGTTTTCAAAATTACCTGGTTTTTACACTTTTCGAAGATTATATCCCTGTGTATTTTCTTGGAGGCATTTAACTTTTTCTATTATAAGTTATAAACAACTTACACTCCAGGACAAGTTAAGCTATTAGTCGACACCTAGTGTAAGGCAAACCATGCGTGCCATTGCATGATGAAATGTTAAAAATACAAAATAACTGGACAAAACTTTGTTCCTAAATATTTCCCCATGCATGTCAAGTCAAATTGTAAAACAGATTAAAAGGCCCATAAATGTATGTCTGACAATCAATAAAATACAAGATACGGAGATGCTGCCAGACTGCCTTTAAAATATCTGCATTTATCATAAGTTGGTAAGCAGACAAGCTGCCCAAGACTACAGTGTTTACTAAGTGCTCAGAAAAGCAAGGATTTGCTTATTTTGTTTATGTAACTCTTCCAATGAGTGTGCAAATAAAACAGGCATCTGCTACATGAGACATGGCTCTGAGTCCTTCCTACCCTAGAAGACTGAGTATTTACATCAAATCACACTCCATTAAATGGTTCTGTTAGTTTAAGAGTGTTTATACCTTGTGAACCTAGAGAATCTGAGCAATCAGGTTTTTTTTAACTAAATGAGTTGGAAGGATAGGCGTGGGTTTTTTTTTCTTATCGACTTTAAAGTTGGCTGAAGTTGACTGATCAAGTTAAGGGGTTGTGAAACTGAAATCTCATGCCCTTGCAATAGAGAGGAAACTCAGACTCACAATTATACAAGTTGCGAATTATGTTCCCTACCCATTGGGTTCAGATGAATACTGGAGGACATTTTTAATCCGGAAAGGAAATTCGTTGCCCACTGCCCTCATTCACTCTCTAAATGTTTCCTTACCTTCTCTGCTGACCACTTCCACTTCTGCATTTTCTTGTTCTTCATCTTCTATCTTTGATGTTCTCTCTTTTATCTTTGTCCGCATCTCCATGGACATAACCTGATGCAAACTTTCACCAAAATGACGACATTTCAGTCCACGTCCTCTCCCCCAATCCCACAACAAGAAGATGCTCTCCCTGGGGAGGTCTGGCCTCGTCAAATTTGTTTTTATATTTGCAATTCATACGAATCTGAATGCACAAGCCTAATCAACAACAGCTTATTAAATGCAAGATTATGTTTTAATTAGTATCTAGTTTTTAGAGATGAGTCAAATTTCTTTTGAACAGTAAAAATGGACTTTGAATGTCTTACCTGTAAATTGTTTCTTATAGTTTAGTAAATTCAAAAGTTGAGGACACTAAGGGCCAGAGATACCTTTATACTTTGATATATTTACACATATATATTTCACAAAAGAGGAAAATGGTAGAATAGTTGCCTTTCAACTTACTTACTTCACATTATATTGAACGAAGGCCTGTGACCCCCCCCCCCCCCATCAGCTCTGCTGCAAAAGAGCTTGGGCTGCGCCTTGCTTTTCTGCAGGAGACTTAACCAAAGGTTGGCCTTCTTGATGGACACCAAATATAGTGAGTTGATACCACAGCATTACTGCAAAGAAGTACTCCAATTCAATTTCTAATTTTTTACTCCACAGGTTTTGCTGTGTTTTTCCCGGGACCCATCTGTACTCGCCCATTTTGCTTACAATAGTGCAACCCCTCCGAAATCATATATTCGAGGTAATGTCTTTTACTGTATTTCTTTCCACAACTTTATTTTCTCCACACACGTTATGTAAACCAGGAACAAATAAATGTGAATGATAATGGTCTATATTTTTTGACATGTATTTGGTTGCAAAAATTATACCCATATAAACATCACAAACATAGATGCTTACTAAAATGTTTTTCTTTTTCTTGAAAAGAGAACAGCTACTACACCAAAATCAAGACAGCTTTGTTACTTTCATATTTAGAGATACGTTGGTCGACAGAAGTCAGTATTATTTTTCATCTTATTCTGTCAATGTCCTTGACTTGGGTTAACAGTGCCCTCAAGAGTCCTGAAAAGTGGGTGCATATTATTCCAGAGTACAGATTGTGTGCCAGCTGCCACAGGCAGCTTCAGAGACAAAATCCTGGGTATCTTCTGCTCTCACAGGAGTGTGGAGACCCAGCCCTGTTCTCCGTCTGTTGTACAATTGCGGCATTGAAGGGGTTAACATCTTTGTCTTCAGTCCCCAGAAGCTTGTGGGGACCAAGTCACAATGAATACAGTGCATTTATCGAATAATAATTAAAAAAAGTAGTGCCCTAATGTGTTGGGTGGGTATTGTATACAAGTATTGCTATTATTATACTTTATTTATAAAGCGCTGACAGATTCTGCAGCGCTGTACAAAGAAGTAAATGTTACAAGTATTTTAAGTTATACCCTTCATATAATACACAGGTGCATGTTATGTGCAAGATATCACAGTAAATATGTTTGTGTCTCTTTACAGGGAAGCTGGGTTTGGAAGAGTGTGCCGTTGTATATCCACCAAATGGTATGTGATACTTTGGCTCCATCTTCTGGGAGAAACACACATTACACTCTTTATAAAATACACACTACAAAAGTTTTGGGGTCACTTGTCTTTGTTTTGAAACAAAAGCTAATTTTATCCATTAAAATAACATCAAATTAATCAGAAATACAGCGCATACATTGTTAATGTTGTAAATGACTATTGTAGCTGGAAGCGGCTGATTTTTTTAATGGAATATCTTCATAGGTGTACAGAGGCCATTTATCACTCCCATCACTCCTTCTGTTCCAACAGCATGTTGTGTTTGCTGATCCAAGCTAATTGATTATTAGAAAATCATTTTGCAATTATAATACACAGCTGGACATGTCCTGGTTTTCCATTAAAGCAGGGCTGTTAGTGAATGGCAAGCCAGACAGACCCCGGGCACCTCACTTCCTGGAGCCCAGAAAGCAGCAGAGCTGCCCCTGCTTGCTGGGCTACAGGGGGTGCTGAGGAAGGTGCCACCGGTACACGGCATCCAAGTGCCCGTGCTATGTGACCTTGCCATGGTAGAGAGGCAGCAGTAGGCAGCTTGCCTGTAGTGCACATAGGTCTCCAAGAGGTAAGATGGAAATGGGGAGGGAGGTAGAGCATTGATAGGATGATTACATATTTACAAGCACTAACATATTCAGATGCACATATTAGAGATTTTAAATGGTTGGTGCTATATAAATAAAAGATATTAATAATAAATTATAAGTTAATAAATATTTACCTATAATTGGTTACCTCGTCTCCCTCTTGCGTTTATTTAGTTTATTACTACTTAGGTTCAGACAGAGTATTTATATATATGTAGATAGTGAGTAGTTATATATATATATATATATCAACCTGGTCTTATCATGCCATTAGTTAAATCTCAACGGCTCATTCAATAACACCCAAATTGGAAATTCTATGTCAAATGGAGTGCTTGCCTTAATGCATAAAGCTTTCTGTTGCTCGTGATTATTTCAGCAGTCACTTACAGTTAATCGAATTCTTTCCAAACACAAACAGATGCAGCACTTCAGATTGAACAGTTATTTGTACACTGCATATCATGGGTGCAGAATTCCAGAAAAAAGCTGTTTATTCTGTCATAAATAAAGTGGAGGTTTTGGATGTAAAGATTATGCGGTGGTGTGGGGGGAAAAAAATCACCCGCCTCCCAGTATTCAGAGGCTGGACGTAATTTAGGTTTCAAAAAAAGGCCTAAGTCCATAACGTTCAACACTTTTACCTATCCTTCCTGCTTTTGATATAAAAGAAGGCAAACAATGATATCCTCCTATGAATCAATACCCTGTCGTATACATGTCAATATCTTATTGGCCTTGCAGGTGCTGACTGGCATTGCACTCTGTTGCTAAGTCTGTTACCTAAATCCTTCTCCTTAATTCGTTGTTCATGCTCTTCGTCTTCTACAACATGAAAACATGGCGATCGGTGTTCCAAAACTGTAGGGTCACAGTGGAGCCGAGTCCCAGTCTTCATTTTCTGGGGCTGCACTCCCCGAGGGGCTGAAACCTTGGGTGGGCTGGATCTTCTAGGGCCTCCCAAAGGGGTCTCCAGTACTGGACAGAGATCTTTGGGACTCAGTTTCACTGTGACGGTAAGGGCCCAATGGTGCTTAACTCACAACCGAAGACCTATAGTCAGAAGTGCTCTGAACCGGAAAAAAAAAACAGAAAAATACTAGTGCAAATTGAGTGCCAGTGATGATATCCACAAGCCCCAGCCAATGGGGCAGAGAAATAACATCATGGTTAGACTGTATTTACCTACCTAATTTTGTATCATCAGCAAACACTGAGACTTGTCTCTCCATGCAATATGGGAGCTCATTAATAAACAAATTAAAAAGAAGAGGACCCAGGATAGAACCCCTGAGGTACTGCACTTAATACCTTGGTCCACTTTGAGAATTTTCTATTTACAACCACTCTTTGCATTCTATATTTTAGCCATTTTTCAATACAAGTATATGCATTTTCCCCCTAAATCCTGATAGATTGGTGATTAAGGAGAACTGTTTCTGCGCCTCTCCTTCTTCACAAATCTATCTGAACCACTTGTGCACCTCTTCAATAAAGTCAGAGCCATGGGGGGCAGCCTCTTCCATGGTCCTTCAATGGGGGGAGAGGGTGTGCCTGGAAGCTCTGCCCCTTTGTAGAAGTACAAAGAGGGAGGCAGGAATGTGGCTGGATCAAGTTGTGGCTGACGTGAGTAAGTGGGGTAAGGAGGGAGAGGCTAAGGGAGGGACTAGGAATATGCATGTATGGATGTGTGTGAGCATGAATGTGTAACTATGACAGAGCATGGATGTGTAAATGTTGATGTGTGAGCATGGCTGTGTCTCAATAAGTGT